>CAUYON010073788.1:0-33200 GCA_963573935.1 Arctocebus calabarensis | reverse complement strand
TTTATTCATAGATTTTTTTTTTTGCTGGTTGAGTTTCTTTACAAACAATTGTACTTAGAACTTGGGAAGTTCCCTTTCTTTTTATCTTGTCTTCTTCTACAGCTGTTAAAGTTATAGGAGTCGATTCCTGCATACATCATTTACAAGTAAAATCCTGGAATCCTCCATCTTCTACGGAGGCAGACAGTGAAGACTGCCAACCACCAACCACCTACACTTGTGAGCCAAAAGAAAGTTTGAAGTTATTATTTAGGAAACAGCAAGAAAAATCCTAATATGGTTTTCTTTTAGCATCACTGAATAAGTGCTTCTGACCTGAAGCTGCTCTACCTTTACCTATTACTGATTATACTAATCAGACTTATGTTTTCCAGAAATGTCATCAAGCCACACGTAATAAAGATGGTTCCAGTCCATGAACCATCACTCTCCCTCCACAGAAACCCTAACTGCCCCCTTCTATCATCTCCCAATTCAGCAGGAAGCAGTTAGATTGAGTCTTCACCCTTTTTCCCTAACAGCAGTTAAAAAGTTTTTACTCAGAGAGGGAGAATTGATGCAGGACATTTGGTGCCTTATCCAGCTCAGGGGAGCTGGTGGACCTGCCGTCTCCTCCTTGGCATTGTCTGTGCTGTGACAGCCAGCAGAAGAACCAGCGGGCTGGATGATAGGCAAGGAAGGGGACCTCCAACCCCCACCGGAGGCTCCAATAGCCAAAAAGGCCGGACAACTGCCAGGAGACACCTGTGCCTTGGTGTCTCCTTCACTTTACACTTAAGACTAAATGTAGAACCCCTATTTCCAATTTCATGCCTAGGTCAATTTCATGTGAATTTCCTAGGCCTCAATTCCATGAATGGACTGTGTCCATTCATTGATACATTCATTCACTTTGCCCCAGTGGAAGGGACTGTGTCTGTTCATTGATACATTCACATTCATTCACCTTGCCTCCAGTGGAAGGGACTGTGTTCATTCATTTCTTGGCCAAGGAACCCATACACCTATATATACCCTGAGACTAAAAGCCTAAAGGAGGAGGTGGGGAAAGACCGGAAGAGAAACGAAGAGAGCTTTTCTCTCCCCATTTGAGTGCTCTCTCTGTACCAGGAGCTTAAGTGTTTTCTGTATTCTCTGTAAATAAATTCTGTCTTACCACTGGAAAAAGAAAGAAAAGAAAATGCCATGAAGGCTATGTTAAAGAGTTTGATGGAAACATTTCGGATTGTATATGAAACCAGCACATTGTACCCCTTGATTGCACTAATTTAGCTGTGATTTAATTTAAAAAAAAAAAAAAAAACCTCTCAGATTTATTCCAACACTGAGGCCAACTTTCCCTAATCGGCCTTGTCCAGTGGTTGCCAACAAGTGGACATGGCCCTAAATATATGCAGCTTGTTATGTCACAAGTGAAAATCTCCGGTCCTCTATCTCAATGTAAGCTGTTACATTATGCAGTGTAGATCTTTTTGGCACTAACATATCATTATCCTTTCCTTTTAAATGATGTAATGTTTTAAAAGTATCTGTGGAAGAAAAACAAATATGGTATATATTTGTATACAATTCTGACATGGAAATATGGTCTTTTAAAATACAAAGTTACAGAGTCTGCTGTGTGAAACTTTTTCTCCCATTCAAACAAGGTAGGCTCACAGCATGTTTTCCTTCTCTGATGACTGAATCCCAAGTTTGCATTGTTCTGCATTGTTCTGCAGTATTTAATGTAATCTCATTATGCATTTGAATCTAGAGATTAGAACTGTTGATCTTTTTTTTATGTTTTGTAGTTAATTGTCCCAATGTGTGTGTGTGTGTGTGTTACATGTGGGTGTGTGTATGCAGGAGGATGATATGGTAATATTAATACTTACTTTCATTTTTTCCTTTTGAAATAATTTGGAAAGTTGCAAAGATAATACTTGGAATTTCTTTACAGATTTCACCCAACTTTCCCAAATATTAACAGTTTGGGAAAGCCAATTACCAAAATCAGAAGTTATATTTTTGATATAATACTTACTCTCTAAATTACAGAGTTTATTTGAATGTTATTAATTAGCCCAATAATCTTCCTAGGCCTGGGATCCAGCATCACACAATGATTGTATCACTCTACTCTCTTTAATCTGTAGTAATTCTCAGGTCTTTTTTTTAATCTTTCAAGACTATTCTCCAATTGTTTTGTACAATGTCCCTAAAATTGGGTTTGACATGTTTTCTCATGATTAAATTCAATTTATAAATTTCTGGCAGGAATAACACATAAATGACATTTTAGGGGTTTTTTTCTTTTTCAGTGTATTCTATCAGAAAGTACATGATATTGGTATTTTTCCCTACTTGTGATATCAAATATGATCCCTTATTTAAGATGCTGTTTATCTCCCCTAAAGAGTTTTGGTTTTTCCTTTCCATTTTTCTTTGGAGAACTTTCTCTTTTCCCACATTTATTTGTTCATTTGCTTGTTTATTAATTTGGACTCATGGGAATTTGATTATGGGCTGTAATAACTAAATCACTCAGAGTATATGTTATTTTGCATTACTATGATTATCTCTATTGTCTTGCTCTAATTATCCTGGTATTGAACTCTCTTCATGTTGACTTCTCTTTTCTTTAAAATCGCCATCATTTTTTGAGATTTCCTCACTTTCAGACACCACAAAATGTTCCCAGCTTACCTTCTTTCCCTGTATCAGTTCCAGAATTATTTTCTTTAGATAGAAAAGGGTATTTAGAAATCATGGTCTTGGTAATAAATGTGTTCATTGCTACTGGTATGTCAATGTTTCTAGATCTTCCCAATAAAATGAACTAAGAAAATATATTATAAAAACACATAAATCTACATATATCTATATGTATTTTACTTTTATAAAAACAATGACTTCATCCTGATACTTTCAGTTCCAATCTCACACCACAAGTTCCCTACCAGGTTATTTTTAACTCTTCAATTTAACAGTAAGAAATATGGCTCTTACTGTTGTATATCTCATGTATTTGCTCAATTCTAGACTATATTAGTACATAATTTCAGAATTAATAGCCTATACTTATGTGAAAAGCAAATTTATTGACCAAGTACAGTGACTGTGTACAGTTTTAATTCACTTAGAGTTTATAGTCAAAATACTGTTATCTAAAGTTAATTTAGTTAAATTTTTTCCTCTTTGTCCCATTGGATGTGTTTATGTGATTTATTTGAAATGTAGAGAGGTTTTTTGTTTTGTTTTGTTTTGGTTTGGTTTGTTTATGTTTGAAACCCATTTTGATTCCTCCACCAATTTATATTATTTTTAAAAATATCTCATGATATTGACCTGGTTTTGAAAATCATACCAAAAACATATTCCGAGAGAGTTTCACTCTCATCACTCTCACCATGTTCTTATTTCTTACACTTTCTACTCCGTTCTCATCACTTACAGGCAAAGAAGCTCATTCATTCCTGGTTATCTTTTTTAGTGCTTTCTTTTCATAAAACAGCAGATAAATATATAAATATATTTTTATATTCCTTTCTGGCTTGCATAACAACACAAGCCAGAAAGGAATATAAGACATCCAGTGTCTCATTTGTGTTTTTGTTTTGTTCATTTAATCATTATTCTCAGGAAATTACTCCATATCAGTTCACAGAAATCTTCCTCATTATTCTTACAGCTGCATTTACATTGTGTTTATTATTTACTCAACCATTATCCAGTGTATGAGTATTTTGATTGTTTCTGAGGTTTTGCAATTACAAATAATGTGGCAGGAAATAACCATGTTTATTTGCATTTTTTATTGCTGGAGACATACCTTCATAGGTTTTCATTTTCAGTGTGTCAAATACTAAATGTTCTTATCTTTCTAGAATACCTGCTTTCTCTACGGAAGCTGTAGCACCTTTCTAGACTTGCCATCAAATAAATTTGGTGATTCTGAAAAATAATCATCTAACATGAATGCATCTTACCACTTCCAGAGACAGCAATGAGAATGCCCCACTGCCATGAAATGTATTCTAAACACGAAGTTCAAAAATTTTTTCATCAATGAGAGCAAAAATAAAACATATATGGTGGTTCCTCAAAGGTAACACATTACTTAGCAATTAGGAACTTTCTCATTTTTTGTTTTGAGTGTTCTAATTACTCCAAACATGTAAAGCTCAATATATTTTCACAAAATTATATATATTCAGAAATTGGGCTAGCATAAGAGATATACTGCTCATTTTTTGTTACCCTAAACTTCAGTTCACATACAGAAAAATTACACAAGCATATTGGGTCTCCTTTTATATTTTGCCAACTAACTTTACAGTCTGGTCTGTGTTTTGGCAAATGGAGCCGGATTGCCTCGGCTTTATTCGGAATTCTTGTTCATTGAACTACAGTGAAGCTCCACATCAAAATAGACCACAAACATGTTCCTTCAAATGTAAAACAGAAGTGATTATATTCTGCACAGTAAGAAAGAAAAGATGAATGAGGTCGTGCCCACGAACTGTTCATTTAAAAAATTCTGGAAGGAGGGGACTAAACTAAAAACACCATTTTCATGATCCCTTAGATATAAAATTAAGGAGCTTCCCAATTAAGGAGTGGAATCTTTTGTTTTCTTCTTCTTGTCCATTGCACATTTGCCGAATGATATCCTACCATTCCTTTTTCCTCCACAGCTAGTGTCTCGTTTTAATGATCTCCAGTATCTTTTGTATTAAATATTTCTATATATCTTTCTTTTTTTTTATTGAATCATAGCTGTGTACATTAGTTCAACCATGGGGTACAGTGTGGGGGCTTCACATGCAATCTGATATATTTTTATCAACCTGATTGACATACCATTCATGATAACTCATTATCCGTAATCATCAGAGAAATGCAAATCAAAACTACCTTGAGATATCATCTAACTCCAGTAAGATTAGCCCACATGATGAAATCCCAAAACCAGAGATGTTGGTGTGGATGTGGAGAAAAGGGAACACTTCTATATATCTTTCTATATCTTTTGTATTAAACATTCTGTTTAGTGCCTTTCTTCAAACCTTCTTGTCTTTGTTTTATCTTTTTCATGACCTCTCTGCTTGAACAAGTAAGGCAAAATATTTTCTCTATTCCCATTAGTAACCAATTTATTTATTTCTAATTTACCTTTGATGTTTTATGGAGCAAAGGACTTTGTTCTTTTGTGTGTGTGTGCTTTGAAAAGTTCCATCTCTGGTTATAAAGTATAATAAATAAGAATTTTTGAGACACATGAATTTTCAGTATTCATTTATTTTAAATTAACCAACTAAATAACAGAATTGAAAACTTGCACAATTATTTTTTTGAAAACCTACACATTTTTATATCTAGTCTATATCAGATATGTGTAATCTGCTTATTTTAAAAAGTTTTTAGTTATTGTCAGAAAGAATATTTTTGATATAATAATCCATGAACAATTGTATAACATTATGTCAGAAGACACATTATTTTACTCTGGAAACATCCACTATATTTTCTGTATGATTCCTGAGAAAAATCTTAAACACATTCAAAATGACTTTTTCAAGTGTTTTATAAATAAAGATTGGTTCAATGTGTATGTGTGTCTATGTTGGTTCAATCTGTGTGTGTATCTGTGTGTGTATTATGCATATATAAATTAGAAAAGTGGAAAATGACAATTGTATGTTACTTTCAAGATCTTCCTCCTCTTAATCAGTCCTAAGAAAATGAGTCCTATTTTTGTTGCCAAATTAATAATAACAGCCATACCTATTGCCCAGGGCACTATTATTCCTTCAGACAGCCACTGTGGGGGGAGAGATTTCTTTTCTTTTCTTACCTAATTAAAAGGAAGCAAATGAGCTCTAATAGAAACTATAAAGTCACCATAGGATATTTCCTTGGGCTATCAGCTTTCCCAGATGGTCATTAATATCCAGATTACAACACAAAATAATTCTCATTATTCCTTGCTGTAGACTACATCTTGAAAACAGGCTTATTAAATATTTGGAAACTGGCTAATATTATTGGAGAACTAATCACATACAGTGGTTTAAAGATTGATTAGTTAGAATTGAAGAATACTAGGGATGAAAAATACAGGGAAAGAAAAGTTATTTTATGAGATTATAGGCAGAACTTTACAGTGTTTGGGGAGGAATAGTGAGTCAGTCAATTGAGCACAAATTTCCTGCTCCCCGGGCACTCTCTATCTCCTTTTCACTTTTGGAGATAGAAAGGAGGACCACAAACTTTGTCATTAATATCTGAGAACAGTTAACAATGTGTATCTGTGTGCAATCAAGAGATAAGTGGAGTGTTGAGGAAAACTCAATTATGTAGTTAATCTGTCTCCAAAAAGCTTTATTCACTCCACCATCACCAATAAATTGAAAACAGAAAGTTAAAAATGTTACATAAAAATTTGATTTAAAAAAAGAAAAGCTTTGCAAAATCACTGGCATATATAATTTATTGTTTAGAAATTGGTTTTGATGATTGAAAGCATGAATGAATTTAAAAGTTAAAGATCTGCATCTAGAGATTGCTTCCATAAAAATAGAGAAGGTGGGTAGCACCTGTGGCTCAGTGGGTAGGGCGCTGCTCCATATACCAAGGGTGGTGAGTTCAAACCTGGCTCCAGCCAAATTGAAACAACAAAAAAAATAGCCAGGCATTGTGCGGGCTCCTGTAATCTCAGCTACTCGGGAGGCTGAAGCAAGAGAAATGCCTAAGCCCAGGAGTTGGAGGTTGTTGTGTAGGGCTATAAAGTGAGACTCTGTCTCTACAAAAAAAAATAGAGAAGGAAGGTGTCTTTAATTCCCTGAGTCTTTATTTACATTTATTTAGAGGGGTATATGTCTAACAGAAAAATTTGATAGAATTCATCATATCGAAATTGTTTAACATTAGCTGTTAGCACTTGGAAACCTTTCCCCACCATTGTGGTTCTTAAATGCCTTTAATATTCCACACACTGAATTTAGAGATGCAATTAGCAAGTTGAATAGCATATCAACATTTGATAATCACATGTAAAATATATAGCAGATTATGTAGTTTTATACTGAAAAGACTAGTCCTTTATTCACTCTTAGAAAATTTCTATTCTTTTTGTCATGTTTTGTTTTCCTTCTTCATGCAAAAGCAATGGTACTGAATGCTAATGAATTGATTCTTGGTCAAATCTCATGCTGTTATTTTCAAGTAATTAGTTCAGGCTTCTGAGTTTCTGACATTCTACAAATATTTTGTTTGGACTCTTGATTTATCTTTCCTTAATAAATCAACTGCTAAACTTTAATAGGTACCCAACCTAAGGAACATTTTAAAAAGGATGCATTTATCTTTTCTGAATGGGTTAATAGCAAGTTCTAGGAGATTCTTAGACTTGGACACTTTCTGTGGGCATCCTTGAAAATTAGCCATTTGTCTGGAGAACGTGAATGCTGTCATGACTCATATTTACACTTTTACCCCCACTGAATGCTGCTATTCCTGGTGGGTAGAGTGGTTGGAAAGCTCACCAAGGTTCCAGGTGTTGTGGTCCATCAAACTTTTTTTATTCTCTTGGATATGTTCTAATTGTGACTTAGTGCTATGGCAGTTTCAGTTTTTCAGGTCCCCCTGTCTACTGCCCCCACAATCATAGGATGGTTATGTAAAGACATAACTATTACTTAAGTACAAGACTTATAGGGTGATTTATATTAACCTTTATTAGTCTTTTTCCCTGTTGAAATTCTATAGATTAACTCCAGAAAGACCATAGATAATCCTTGCAAGTAGCAGAAAGAATGTTCCTTTCCTGGTATTTCAATAACTTCACAATCAATGAATGATAAACAAGGTTGGGAAAGCATACTCTTTAGAGAAACAAGATGGAGATCTAAGGTTAGTGAAATTCATTAGCCTCAGGAGAGCTGGTCTTTGCACTAAAACAAATAATTATTATTATTATTAAACAGGAATATTTAAAAGTTCATCTTTTCCATTTTTTAAAGCAGTGCAGAATACTATCAGCCGTTAAACTTTTAAATTCATCATTATTTATTCAATAAATTTTTTAAGATACTCTTTATATGTCAGGCACTTTGTTAGGCACTGAAGTAAATAGATATCGAGAAGACATAGATTTTGCTTTTGATAAGCTCATAATCTAGTGTAGTCATTATACTACACTAGTGCCTGTAGTAACCAAGAATAAGATCAAGTAGGAGGAACATGTTGGATGACAGGGGAAAGGGGACATAGGTGATAAAGAAGAAACTTATCTTTCAGAGGAGGTAATTTAGTGGATTGAATTTCAAATGATAAGGATAAGGAAAACAGAGAAAGAAGATGAGCCCCCATACAGAGGTTAGAGCATTTGGTAGCAAATATAGAGTTGGTATAAATCATACAGGTATTTGCTACATAGCTAAATAACTGACAGCAAAGACACCAGATTACAATCTCTGGGTAAAGGGCAGCGCCTGTGGCTGAAAGGAGTAGGATGCTGGCCCACTATGCCAGTGGTGGCAGGTTCAAACCCAGCCCTGGCCAAAAACTGCAAATAAAATAAAATAAAAATGTCTCTGGATAATATTAAAAATTGGATGAAGGACATGAACAAACATTTCTTCAAAAAAAATATAAAGAGAGTCAACAGATATATGAAAAGATGTTCAACATTACTAATATAAAGGAAATGTGAATCAAAACCACTGTGCAATATCACCTCATACTTATTAAAAAGATAAGCAGTAAGAAATATTAGTGAGGATGTAAAAAAAAAATGGGACACTAGGGCTCAGCGCCTGTGGCTCAACGGGCTAAGGTGCCAGCCATGTACACCTGAGCTTGTGGGTTCGAATCCAGCCCGGACCTGCCAAACAACAATGGTGGCTGCAACCAAAAAATGGCCGGGCATAGGCGCCTATAGTCCCAGCTACTTGGGAGGCAGAGGCAGGAGACTTGCTTAAGCCCAGGAATTGGAGGTTGCTGTGAGCAATGATGCCACAGCACTCTATCCAGGGTGACAGCTTGAGGCTCTGTCTAAAAAAAAAGAAAAAAGAAAAAAAAAAGAAAATGGGACCCTAGAACACTATTGGTGGAAGAGTAGATTGCTAAGTCATTGTGGAAAATAATTTGGAGGTTCATAAATAAATTTAAAATACAACTACCATATGACCCAGCAATCTCTCTTCTGGATATTTACCCAAAGATGATGCTATCTTTATTCCCATGCTCATTGCAGCATTATTCACAATACCCAGGATATGAAAACAACTGAAATGTCCTTTGATGTATGAAGAAATAAATAAAATCTCTCTCTCTTGCTCACACACACACACACACACACACACACATCTTATTAAGCCATAAAAAAATTAAATGCTGACATTTACATCAATAAGGATGTAAATCAAGGACGTTACACTAAGTGAAATAAGCCAGACACAGAAATAAAAATATTTTATGATCTTTATATGTGGAATTTAAAACAAAAAAATCAAATATGAACTATAAAGACATAGAGAATAAATTAGTCATTAACAGGAGATGGGGTGTGTGGTGAGGGAAGAAATGGAGACAAATAGGACAAAGGAAAAAAAGTAGCAGATATGTAGAATGAACAAGTCTGATGAACTAGTCCCGATATACAACATGAGAACCATTGCTAATAAAATTGTATTGTGTGGAGGATTTTCCTTTAAAAAGGATTTTAACTGTTCTTCTCATGAAAAATTAACTACCTGGGATGATAGCTTTGTTAAGTGACTTCACTGGCTGCTACCTGCAACAGTGAAGAAAATTAACACATTAATCGCCTCACACAGTTACAGGTATCTGTCTATAGGTACCCCATAGGGGCATGTTGTAAGCCTCACATACGCTTGCTATAATTTATTTAAAAAGTAAAAACTAAAATAGAAAATAGATTTAAGTCCAAAGGAAAAATATAGTTTAAAAAAATCTCTATTGGGATTCCCATACATTATGCAACCTTAAACAAGAGTATTTCACTTCTTTTCCGACGTTTGTTTCCTTATCGGTAAAATAAGGAAAGTAATTGTACCTTCCTTAGAAGTTTCTTGTGACAGTTAAATAAATCATAAAATAAAGTGCATAGGAGAGTGCTTGGCAAAATAAACACCACCTCTACTTCCAACCACTCAGGTTTCTATGTAAGACTCTGTATGACCACAACCTCCAAATAGAAGTTTTCAAACTGGGAGATAAAATGAATGATGACACGTTTGTGATCTGTATATTCCAAAGTCATCATCCAAAGGTGAAATAAAGGACTTAAGTGAGCATAGCTTATTTTTTCCTTCCACTCCTCATGCTAAAACACCTACAGTCTTTAAAGAAAACTATAGCCAGTTCATATTCTGGAGCACTTAGCAAGTGCTAAGGAATTGTACAGGGGGCTTCTACGTTTATAGGCTACAGTTTCTGAAAGTGTAGTATATGCCATTCCCATAGGTCCTGAACTAGGTGCGTATTTAACAGGTAAGCAGGGGAGGTGGAGAGGAGAGAGCAAGAGATGTAGAGAGAAACAGAGAGGACACAGAGCACATTTACAAGGGCTGATTTGGAATGCTAATGTGGCCAAAAGTGGTCACTCCTTAAAAGTCTATGAAATAGACAATTCCCTCTAGAAATTGCATGGAAAGCTGATGAGCCAAATCAGCATCCCTGGGCTGTCCAAGTTGCCTCAAATGGATTTGTTCACGTCCTGCCCAGAATCAGAGAGCACGTCTAGAATCAGAAGGTCAGTCTGCATCTGAAGCAGACAGCGACCACAAAGCAGAAGTTTTCCCTCCTAAAACATGGTGGTGGCAACTGGCTGAGGCAGTGCTGTCATCTTCACGTAATCTACCAAAGGTTAGACTCAACTTTTATGCTTGCAAAAGTAGAAGGAATGTAGTTTAATAAGTACATCAAAAAGACAAGGGTTATAATCCTTTATGTCACTGAAATACGAACATGAATTAACTGAGAAATCTTTAAGTTGGACTGAGTTTACCTGAAAGTGATTAAATTGATTCTGAATCAGATAGATGTAGTGTAGATTCAAAAATTAAATTGAATTATAAGAAAATAAGGTTAAAAATGTGCACAATGGCATTTGTGACTATGAATGTCTGTACCCCCTGCATGATAAGGTGTTTGAACTTCTTCAAGGGCAATTAGATGCCATTGAAAGATACTAAGTAGAGGGGTGGCACGACCAGATTTTTATTTTAGTAAAAAATCACTTAGGGAGAAAATTAATTGGATTCAGTGGAGGAAAAGCAGTAGGGCATAGATAAGGAGGTAGTTAGAATAATATTACTGAAACTCACGCAAGAAGAATGAAGATCCCTAAATACTGCAGTGAAGGGGATAAACCTGAGAGATATTAAGCAGAAACAATTTATAGGACTTAAGGTTTGGATATACATAGGAAGCTGCTGGGGAAAATGGGGGACACATTCATTAATTTAATATTTAATAGATATCTACCATGTGCCAGGTGCCACACTAGATGTGGGAAATATGGGTGTGAGCAAAAAGAACCAGGCATGACATTCAGCAAACTTTCAGTATAAAGAGTTTTAGCTAGTAACTAAACAACATAAACATATGTAAAATAATATCTTTGTTAACTGGTTCAATTTTAGGTGTATATGATATAGTGAAATCTTCAACCCAGACAGACAGGTAAAGGAATATTGTCCAAAAGAAGGAAAGGGACAAATGAGCTTAAAATTGAAGGGTGAGGAAGGGTTAATTTAGTTACTGGGAAGAAGTATCTCACATCTTAAGTATTACTGATAATTATCATCAATAAGAAATGCATTTTGCCTAATAATAAATTAGTACCACACACACATACATGGACACACAGAGAAAACAAAAGCTTTGGATATCAAACATACTTTGCTTATATGTACTCTGTCATGCTATGTTAATCTATTTTTATTTTTAATGTTGCAGGTAGTTCATTAAATTGATTACACAATCCACTCAGAAGTTGTGATATAGAGTTCGCAGACTTACTGATAATCTATTGAATGCATACCAAAATATATGTTCCTAACTATCACAACAACCCTAACAGCACATACTATTATTAGTTCCATTTTACAAATGAGTCAACTAAGGTTGTTTGCTAAAGCTACACAGGCAGAGCTAATGTTATGAATAAAGTAGCACTTCTAGCTTGATCTGTCTTGTAATTTATCTTGCTGTCCACAAAAACAGAAATTCTGCTTAACTAAGTTAATAAATTTGGAAGTATAAGGAACTAATGGGGCTCTTCTCATGTCTGGATTATGTCTTTCCATATTCACAAGAGTGGTCCACAGCATACGGAAATGGCCAGTAAGACCAGCCACTGACCATGTCAATAACAGTGAAACATTTTAAAATAAATGATAAAAAAGAAACATAGCTAAAATTATTTGCTTTGCTAAATTACGACTTAGCATAGAAATCCTTATGATTTTTAATATCTTCTCCATCCTACTGAAAAGATTCAGAAACAGTCTGCTATCTGAATTTCAGAATCTCTTGGCATGTCTGGAAAGTTCTCATTCATTATCTCATGAAGAAGAGCCTCTGTACCTTTCAAAGCTACTTCATTGCCTTTAGGAATTCCTATAAGGCAAATATTAGTTTTCTTCAAATTATCACCTAGCTTTCTGAAAGAATGATCCGCTTTTGCTGTCCACTTCTTTTCCTCTTTGACTGTGTGGGAACATTCAAAAACTTTGTCTTCAATGTCAGAAATCCTTTCTTCTGCCTATTCCATTCTGTTACAGAGGGATTCTACTGTATTTCTCAGATCTTTGAGGTCTGCAAATTCTTGTCTCAGTGTGTCAAAATATTTGGTGATTTTGTCTTTGAATTCATTGAATTCTTCAGACAACTTTTGAAATGCTCCTTAAATTTCTACTTCCAACTTTACCTCCATTCTATTAATTTTATTTACAATCCAAGTTCTGAATTCGATTTCTGACATCTCAGCCATCTGTTTATAAATGGGATCTTCAGTTGTATCCACCTTGGGAGAGCTGATCTACTCTGGTTATTCATGTTACTGGAGTTTTCTGCTGATTCCACACCATGATCATTTTACACCATTTGGCTAGATGAGTAGAAAAGTTGAAGTTGGGTTGGGGGCTCCTGGAGTAGTGATTAACCAGCCCTTTGCCCAAGCTGGAACTGGTGTGTGTACCTTTTCCCCTAGAGCTTTTCAAAGGACCTAGACAGTGATAAAACCTGAGAGACTGGGGACCAGCTTGGTGGGGCTAAGTGGCTCTGTCTTGTTTTAAGCTGGTCTCTGTCCTACCCTAGTGAATCAAGTACTCTGGGTTGAAGTCTCAGCTGTGGAGAAATACCAGCAATTAAGTCACCCCAACCTCCACAGGCAAAAATTAGAAAAGAAAAATCAAACTTTCCCACAACCACACACCCAGGGTACCACTTTGGGTAGTCCTCAAGGTGATTGGCTCAGTTCAAGAGGTCCAAATTGATTGTTCCAGTCTGCACCAGTCTCAGGTGGGAGATTTCAAAAGGTTTCCAGGAACTAGATAGCAGGGTTCTGCTGGCAGCTCAAGTATGGCAGTTCTTGCTCTGCTGCTCCATGAGGTCAGAAGGACCCACTCAGCACATGAATTAGTCTAGAAAGATTGATGCCTCCTTCCCCACCGTGCACATCTGTAATACCCAGTCACTGGTAACATCACTGAGCTGTGACCCAGTTCCCTCCAATGAGCTGATGCTCCAGGGGTTTGCACCTGCCTGAGTCACAGGGAGATCTATGTCTCCTTGGCCAGGCTGCCAATCTCTGCCACTATCCTGCAGGGAGAGCTGAGGCCTGACAACCTAAAGTGCTTAATGGAGGTTGGGGTGGTTCACTCAGTTCCAGTCCCGCCCCTGATTGATGTTGCTGACAAAACAAAACAATTTGGCAGAATTTTTTTCTGTCCCAGCTATATTCCCTTGCGGACACTGAGTGCAAAGAAACTGCGAGTCAGCCCCAGTCTATGCCACTGCCAGGAGCTAGCATGTCTGTCTCGGCTGCAGTCTGTGTTGGGGCGGGCGAGGTTAGAGCTCACACTCAGCTTGCAGATTCCCACTTTCCTTTTGTCTCAGCTATGATCCTCTGAGGGCAGGGTGCATCTTAGGCTCACTAAAGCAGGCCTTCTGCTCAGCCCCACACTGAGAGTATGCCATTTCTATGCATGCATATTCTAGTCCCTGCACTCCACCCAGGCAAGTACCACCTCAAGCATACCCTTTACTCACAGGGCCTGTGTTTCTGTCTCAGATCTGTTCTGCCAGTAGCTGCCACCAGAGAATATGCCTGACTTCCTCTGATTTCCCAGAGAGGCAGGGAGTGTCTCTTCAAAATATCCCCAGGGGTGTGAACTGTATTGTTCCTGCTGCCACTGCTGCTGCTTTGTGCCATGGGGGCACTGCCTTTCCCTCTCTGATAGGGTCCCCTCAGCCTCAGTTCACTGCCTTCTCCTTACTTCCATGCCACAGAATCAGCACAGACCTGCAACAGCCCATGCCCTGTCCACACCTCTCGAGAAAAAGCACAAAAATCTGGACTCCATGGGGGGACAGGCTTCCAGACCTCAGGGTGAGTGGAGGGGAGTTCTAGGAGTTCAGAATTGCAGGTAGAGAATACATACAGTTGTATACAATTTTATGTCTGGTGGCAGAGTGCCATAGCACATTCGTAAGTCCTCTCTAGAGAAGGAGTTCCAGTTTTTAGAGGGTCTCTCACATGGGATAAAATAGGATGGGATCTGAACTCTGCTCACTTGTTTGTATGGAGTATGCTGCAAGCTGTTCTTATGTGGGAGGGTATTCCCACCCACTTGGCAATGGATTTTGTACTTATGGTTTGTTTCTTTGGGGTTGCAGCTTGCCTCAGCAGGGTTGATGTGCATTCTTCAACCTTCTCTCTTGGCTCAACTCCAAACTATTGGCTTACCAGCTAAACTTCTGTCCTCTAACTCTCCTTCTGGACAGGAACCTCTGTGAAAAGCTGGCTCCAGTTAGCCATCTTGCCTCTCCAGTCACACCTGTGTATCTTATTCAAGATGGCTGTGATGCTGAGTCTGACTCAGATGATCCCTTATTTACACCCAAAAGTGACTCCCTTGATGCTGCAAGAGATATCTATGTCTACTGTGCAGCAACCTCCTCAATCAAAGAAAAAGACACAAAATGTTCACAAATGTAAAAATGCTGATCTAATTGCACGGCCCATACATAGCAGGTAGAGCTACAGAACCACCAAATGGTTTATTTATTGAAATGAAAACTCCCACAGAAACTCTTGAACTTTTTCTTCCTGGCAAGGTCATTGAATTCACATATAACAGCAGTTCAAGTACTCCACCTTATTTTCTGTAAGTAAGGGTGCAAATCTTGGGTTGACCAGCTCCCAATTTAGTTGTTTTCTGGGAATGATTTTTCTGAGTGGTTGTGTCTAATGTCATAGAAGGCATATGTTCTGGAAACAAAGAACAGATATGCATAATGTACTCGTTAGTGATGCCATGAGATGTGACCACTCTGAAACTGTATTTTCTCGTTTTCATGTTGCTGACAATGCACATTTGGGCCCAATGGACAAATTCTCCAAATTGTGACCTCTTGTAAGCACACTTATTATGAGATGTATGAAATTTTTTCCCTATGAAACATATTTCAGCTTTGATGAGTGCATTCATGGGTCCTTAGTTTGGTCATCATAGGTGAATTTATTAGAAGAGTGCACACTGAGTTTGGCTACAAGTTTTGGTCTGGAACAAATGCCTTCTATGACATTAGACACAACCACTCAGAAAAATCATTCCCAGAAAACAATTAATTGGGAGCTAGTCAACATGAAGAATGGGGTGTTGGTGTTATCACTTGTCCTTCAGTTAGTGAGGCATTTACAGAGGCATACCCTGGATAATACCATTTTGTATTCAATAAGTTTTCACCAGCATTACACTTCTTAATAAGCTCAGTTCAATGAAACATCAGGCAACAGGTACAGTGAGAGGATTGTGTCATTCTCCATGACAGAGAATGGATGGACAGAGTGTACCTGTCCACCAATCACTCCCGGCTCCAGAATTTTCACAAGTGCATTGGAGATCCACTTTATCTTAGCCTCTGTATCTGTATCAACTTGAAAAACTACTTGGAGCCATGTATATTTGAGGAAGAAGTGCTCCTCCTTCACTGCTTCCTGGAGAACAAACTGCTAAGCTTACATGTGTAAGGAACCTGGCTGGTTCCACCTCATCTTTGCAGGATAGCACCTCTGGCAGGTGCTATATGATCAGAAGTAGTCTTGGATAGAGAAGTAGCTGGAGAATACAATGAAAGAGTAGATTATCATCACTACTCAGAAAGCCACTGATGTCTGGGTCTCTGGTCCAGAAGGCTGGGTGTTGAACTGGTGCTGCAGCCGAGCAAATGGTAGGTTCCTCCAGAAACGATCTCTTCTAACCCAGTTATCAATTTCTTTCAACTGAGCATCTGCCATCTTTGGAAGCTTTGTGTCTTTTTTAGTTTAGCTAGAATCAGACATAGCTCTGATGAAAAAATGAGGCAAACTGGATTATCAAATTGATGGCAGAGGCAATATTGTCTGCAGATGGAATGATAGCAGTGTTGTCACTTTTGCCTCACCTGGTGCTTATATTGATCCCCTGTATCTTGTCAATCATTATTCCCAGAAACAAAAATAAGAACCAAGTTGAGCAGCCAAACATGATCAAAGTGTACAACTATTTCATGAGAGGCATAGACAGAGCAGATGACAACATTGATAAGTATCAGGCATCAGTCCATGGAAAGAAATGGGTATCCAAGCAGTCTTTTGTTCTGTTTCAAATTATTCTTGCAGAATGGTAGGTAACTGCATAAAGCATCTGATGAGAAGCCAGCCAAAACTCTAGGATTTTCTGGAGTTTTGTCAATATGTGGTTTGACATCATCCTACAGGAACCCATGATCATACTCCAGAACCTGGCCAAAGTGGAAGACTTTCTCAGAAGTGTAACACTGACTTACATTATGATGGCATGAAATTGTGTGACAGGCAAACAGGGAAAGCAAACGTGATGTGAATATCATAAGAGTATCATTTTTTGATGTGAAAAATGTGTTGTTGCCTTACATATGAAGTGTTCTTTTGACTATCATACTGAAAAACACGTGGCACCACTTCCTGACATAAGAAACATGATTTTTTTTATACATTATATACAATGTAGTAATAACTTTGCCTACTGTCCCACTTTTGGAACAACACATGTTGCAGGAAGATGAGGCTCAATGGAGAGAATGAGCACTCAAACACCACTTTTATAAGAGGAAGGGCTTTATTCACCAGCTGGGAGTTTACAGTATAGAAGAATTCCTAATGGCCACGCTCCCTGACTGGCTTGGTCTTTCCCTTTTTATAAACAGTCAAAATGTTCCACCCCACAGGTACCTTTATTACTGGCCAGTTTAAATCAAGCAGGAGATGCTATTCCAGCCCCTACAGAGCTACAGTATTTTATAGAACTTGGAAATTTCCAAGTTCCAGGAAGTTAAGTTTACAAATTCCCAAGAGCTGAGTCACCATGAAGAGGGCCCTGCAGGTATATCCTTGTGCTCTCCTTGAGAAGACCTGTTCTCCTAGATCTCAGCTTTCTCAGGTATCCTCTTTCACACACAATTCAACAAAAGAATGTAATGCAATTTTTTTTCTTTTCAAATTCTTGTTCTTTGAATGTTTCAAGGAAACCATATAGGAATTTCATGCAAACAATTCAAACATTTCAACTTCCAGCAGAAATGGGTTAACAGTATGTCTCTCCCATAGAAAGAGCTTCTTAGTTTCTTGGGGGAATGGTTGCTCCAAGAAATGGAGGGACAAGATGATCCTAGAGAGTGTCTTGTATTTTCAGAAAGTTAAGAAGCTGTTCCAAATATCTCCCAGAACAATATAGCCTGCAAAGGTAGGATATGCAAAAGGAATAGATACACAAGCTAACAGAATATGCCCCAGTGGTCAAATCTAAAATTATTGGAACAACAAAATAAATAGTGTGGCATTGTATTATAACCCAAAGTATAAAATAAATTATCTGTGAGTCCATACTCATGTAAATAATTGAATAAATTAGCAAATTGAAGGAGAATAGACAAAGATGAATTTGGATTACAAATTTATGTAGTGGGGCATAAATTCTCACTTCTTGACTGATTTCCTTCTAAATAACATAATATGAAAAGGATGATGAAGAGAAGAACTTTATAGTGGAGAAAACTGACAAATACCATTTCAGCCAGGTAGTAAAGGTTAATGGGCCATCTCATTGATAGTATGCATGCTAAAGACAATGTGATGGTGGGAAAGAAATTAACCTCTGGTATTCATCACAAAACCCAAATTCTCAGTCTAATCATGAGAAAAAAATATATTAAAAAGTAGGAGTAATCTATAAAATTCCTAACCAGTACTCAAAAAAATTGATAAGGTTATTAAAAACTGGGAAAGTATAAGAAACCATCCCTACCAAGAGGAGCTTCAGGAAACATGATGACTAAATATAATATGTATCCTAGATGACAGCCTCGAATAAAAAAAGGACATTAGGAAAAGAATAAGGAAATCTGAAAAACATGTGGACTTTGGTTAATAAAAGTGCATCAAGTTCATTAAGCTGCCATAAATGTACCATGCATAATATAAAATGCTAACAATGGGAGAAACTGAGTGTTAGATATATGACAACTCACTAAACTACTTTTACAACTTTTCTCTTAATCTAAAATTGTTCTAAAACAAAAAGTTTATTCTTTAAAAATCTGGTATCACAAATGTTCAAAATCTGGTATCACAAATGGTCAAGTCAGGTAGCACAACTTCCAACAAAGTAAGTTCTCGTACACCACGGCCTCCAAATAGCTTTACTTGTGCTTTGGAGTAGATTTTCTACCCCTTCTGTAGAGCTAAGTCAACAGAATTAATTCAAGTTTAAAAAGCTGGCAGCAAAAACAGCACAGAGGTGAGCGACTGAAGTGATGCATTTTCAACATAATCAGTGCCCTCTGGAACACAGCTTCTTACATAAAACAAATAAAGTGTTATGAGATAGTAAATTAAATATGATATAATGCCAAATGATCAATTCAACATGCGTTGTCAACAGAAAAAATAGCTTCCTGCAGGAAATCATCCAAGTAATTGCTGTGTATGACATAGTGTTCTCCTCGGAGCAGCCACTGATACCTCAAGAGAAGGGGAGAGGGCAGGTGGTAAGAATGTCACTGCCTCTTTTTAAGTCATTGTTTCATTCACCCTGAATTTATTTTTTTTCTTCCTCTTTTGGTGGTTGTCAAGAGTTGGTCTCTGAGAGAGAATAAAACAGATTTGTGTAGCTACTCAGTACAGCCAAAAATTAAATAACTTTCATTTTCTTAACATTCCACACCAATATCCCCATTGTGATAGGGTATTTTTATTTAGTCTCTCTGCCCAACTTCTTTTCCCATTATAGAATAAAAGCTTGCTATTGCTAAGAGGTCCCAAAGTATCTGAAACTATGCTAATTTTCAATTTTTAACTTTTAATACCCTTTTAAAGTAGCCCTATAACTTGGAGACTTAGTTACCAGTGAGAATACAGTAGCTTAGAAAGTTGAAATAACTTTCTTAAGGTTAAAAATTAGCAAATTTCTGAAAATTTGCTAATTTTAGTCATAGAAAATCTGACTTCAGAGCCTTCACATTTTGCCAGTGTGCCACCCAGACTGCCCTGCATATCCTGTGCACAGAGATGGTCCATGTGTATACATATGTACTTCCTCTAATAGACTCAAAACACTTTAAGAAAATGGACTATAGTTTTTAGTTATTTCTCTCTTATATAGTCCCTAGGAATGATATAATAAAACACTTCTCAATTATTTGTTAAATAAAGTACATACCCATTTAAAAATATTATTTGTTCTTGTTTCGAAGTGTATATTATACGTTTAAAATTACATTGACCAGAAAAAGAGAATGAGGTCTCTTCAATGTTTCTGTGCCTTTTCATGTTCTTTTTTTGTTCCTGACATGAAAGGGAAAAGTAATGAAGAAAACTTTGCAAGCTGAAATATTTAGAGACGGATATGGGCAATGACAAGTGTTCCTTTTTAAAAGTTGCACAAAATCAAGTCTTAAAATAACATTTCCTTGAGAAAAGATTTTCAGGAAAGATGCTGTATACTGGATTGTTTGCATAGCCAGCAGGGCAGAGTGATTATCTGGAGTAGAAAATTGCTTCCTGAAGTAGCCCAGTGCTTCTGTGAGAGGCAAAACATGATTAGTTGTGACACCGAGTACTGGGGAAAAATGTCCTATCTACCTGGGATTGGTAAGCATCCACATGTTCACATGTTCCGGGACTTGCTAATTCTTCACAGTGTGCTGTAATAATTTTCTTAAGGAAGGAGATTGCATGTCCTCAAAGATATAAAGATGCCAAAGGACCAATGAAACAGATGCTTCAACATCTTTACATCGAGCAGCAAATTTGCTCCAAGATTTTTCCATCAGTTAATGCAATTCATAATACCGTAGGCTGAAAGAGTTTCTGAACCTTCTAAGCTTTCCTTGACATTCATAAATAAGAAGGGATCTTTATTAAATAAGTCAAACAGTGGCTTCTACAAGGCAATAGCTAAAAAGGGGTCAGACCTGGAAATTCAATCAAGTTGGAAGAAATAGTGACTAATTTTTTTTTTTAATTCTTGCCAGCAGGATCTATATCAGAAGGTGACTGATAAGTGATGGAAAGGACAAGAAGAAGCAGAGGAAGATTAAAAGAAGAAAGAAGGGAAGAAGGCATGAGAGAGAGGAGAGGAAAGGAGAAAAAGTGAATGAGGTAGAAAGGTGTATTCGTTTTGAGGACATATAGCAAATTATTAAAATTTGGGTGGCTTAAAACAACAGAAATTTTTTGTCTCAAAATTCTGGAAGCCAGAAGCCTGGACTCAAAATGTCAGCAGGGTCATGTTCTCTCTGAAACCTGAAACTCTTGGAAGAAAATCCCTGCTTGCCTCTTCTAGTTTCTGATATTCCCTGACTTGCAAATACAACACTTCAATCGCCCCTCCATAATCATGTTGTGGTCTTCCTGTATTTCTTCACAACACTGATTATAAATAATTGCCCTAAGATTTCAAATAAATAAAACATATGTAGGGAAATGCTCATTTCCCCATCTCAGATACTTAACATTTCCTTCAAAACATCATCTCCAGATTGTCTTCCCTCTGTACAGTATTTGGGTCCAAATTTCTCTCTTACTGTGAAGACATTTATATAGGTGCTAGGTGCCCACTGTACTGTAACAGGACCCCATCTTAACTAACTATATTTGCAGCAACAGTATTTCCAAATAAAATCACATTCTGATGTTTTGGGGGTTGGGATTTCAACCTATGTTTGGGGTGACATAATCCAATCGTATAGACAACGTTTTGCTGATGAAAATCAGTTTCAAAATGTGGTCTGGAGAGAATAGGATTTGTTTACAAAGAGTATAGAATCCTCTGGAAAAAATATAATATGGACTTTGTGGACATATATTTGCCTTCACTGACTTCAGAGAGAAACCTGTTCCTTAACTCAGGGAAGGGAACTCTTTGCTGGGTGGAAAGCACATGGCTGTGTAAAGAAACTGGAGGACATACTGTTTAATTTTTCATATACAAAATGACAACCTTGAACTTTGAACATCACATCATACGTGCAATATGAAGGTTAAGAAACAAATAAAGATCACTGCTTTGGGGACAGTCTATGAGCCATAAAAATTCAAAGACTCAGAGTAGAAGGTCTGTAAGGGCAGGGATTCTTGTTTTTGTTGTTCCAATTATTTGATGTACCAGTTCCTAGTCTGGTACCCGACACAGAGTCATCTCTCTCTCTTTTTTTCCTAGACCAAGTTTCACTCTGTGTTGCCCTGGGTAGAGTGCCATGATGTCATCATAGCTCACAGTGACCTCAAAGTACTGGGCTTAAGCAACTATCTTGCCTCAAATTCCCGAGTAGCTCAGACTACAGGCACCTACCATAATGCCCGCTCATTTTTCTATTTTTAATAGAGAGGGGATCTTGCTCTTGCTTAGGCTAGTCTCAAACTCATGCGCTTAGGCGTTACTCCAGCCTTGGCCTCTCAGAGTGCTAAGATCTCTTTATACATTTATGTTGTATGAGCAAATGGATTGACGGGAGCTATGTGGGTGGTAAAAATATCAATGGCTAATAAATCAGATCGCTACCTATTGATTTCAGATTCTACTTCTGACACCATTATGGTGTCAGCCTGTCACTTGTCATTCAGAGATACTGTCTTCTCACATATAATAACATAGGATTAATAAGGCTTTTATGAATATTAAACCAAATGCCAAGGAATATGAAGCGCCCAGTAAGATGTGCCTGTAACATGATAATATCCAGTAAAAGCAACCCTCTTTTATCTGATCAGTGACTTTTCCAAGGATACTGCTGTAAGTTAAAGGAAGTGCATGGTCTAGGCAGTATAGGTGAATACATAAAGAAGGTAAAACATAACTCTTACCTTAAACTACTTCACTCTAGTTATCCAGGAATGAAAAGTATCTTAAAAGTAAATAAAGATTACATCTTCAACACAGACCGTAAATAATTGCTATAGGATTTCAAATAAATAAAGCATACATATGGAGATCATCTGCTCATTTTCCTATCTTGGATATTTAACCTTTCCTTCATAACCATATGTATGACTCTAAATACATTGCTACTTGAATGGCTTTATTGAATTGAGAGTCATTAATTTTAGTATTGTTTTTCGCTCTATTCCCTAAGGATTTCTGCTCTCATTTGTCAGCATTAACTGTTTATCAGTCATTAGTGTCAGGGCTATATGATACCATTTATTTATATTTATTTATACCATTTATTTATTTATTCATATATTTATATGATACCATTTATTCTCTTTTTTTAATTGTTGGGGATTTGTTGAGGGTACAAAGAACCAGGTTATGCTAATTGCATTTGTTAGGTAAAGTCCCTCTTATAATTGTCTCCGATCCCTAATAGGTGTCTAACACAATGTGCTCCCTTCCTCCCCTCTCCCTGCACCCCCCTTTTCCAACCCCCACCATGTGCTAAGTCATCAATTGTCCTCAGATGAGAATTGAGTACATAGGATTCTTGCTTCTCCATTCTTGTGATGCTTTACCGAGAATAATGTGTTCCATTTCCATCCAGTTTAATACAAAGGATATATTTTAGGCTCTTGATAGCAAAGGGCCAGTAATGTACAAGAAACTTCAAATATTGGGAGGTGGTGGGGACATTGGCAGAATATATACATCCAAGCAGCCAAGATCGTGCCAATAGCAGAAAAAGCACAAGGCCAAGTGCATACAATGAAGCCTGCTTTTAGGAAGAATGGGGATTATTTGTAACCATATATTAATCTGAAATTTTAAAAAGAAATATATTCAATGATACATTTCTATTTTAAAATATTAATATTATTGTTAATAAAGATTTTTGTGAGAGCAAAGTCTTTTAGCAATAAATATTCATATATAATGCAGTTTATTTCATCTTTAAAAATGATTATGTGATTATGTAAATAAATGGATTTTTAAAAAAATAGAGAAACCTTCCACATGGAATGTCCCCTGGAAAAACATTTAGAATCAAAGCCATAAAAGGAACCTCCAGAACAAAAGGTCACTAGTCCTCTTTGTGGTCTGTATTTAAAACTTGCATTGTTACACATACATTTGCATCTTTTTTTCTCTCTAATTTATTCTCCCTGATATTCAACTACCATCTGCCTTTCTCACTTTCTAATCAGGATTATTTCTCTATTGCATCTTATTCTAAATATTCATAATTTCTGCTTCTTAACTGTGGGTTGTGGTGATATTCCTAAGATTTCCAACAGAATCTGCAGCTATATTATTTTCTTAATATTTATAGCTCAAGTTCCAGAGAGGGGTTTCTAGAAAGGTCTGAAGTTATGACAATGGCTGTGATGAGTTTTTCTAGTCAAGCACATTGATTTTCTCCAGGGGAAATTCTGAGCGGAACATTAGCACATTAATGAGATAATATCAGGAGCTTTTGGGGAAAGATCACCAGACTGAATGAGAGAAGGGTGGTGTTGAAATAGTATCCAAGACTCGCCACTACCCACGGCCAAATCATGCATTTCTCATGACCCAATTAATTGCTCTGTAGACCGAACATAAAAGAAAGACAATATAGGTGAAAAAATTATTGAAAAGACAAAATTCCCATGTACAAATACGACATATCCACTGTAATTGCTGTCCTACGTGTGAGGTAAACCATTCCACGAAAACAGTTTTTTTCATTGAATCAGAGACATGTGGAGGACTTTCTAGTTTTTAGAATATACATCTAAATTTAAAAAAAATCTATACAATTTTCTCTGTATACTTTACTTTGTGTAAAAGTTCTGCGTGGCATATTAAACTGAACACCTTATCCTAATCATTTCACACAGAACTGTCTGCGTTCTGACTGGGAGTGGTGACAACCATAAGTCAGTACTGAAATCAGTATTCCTTAATTCTCTGCTGCAATCAGTTGTCACTTTTCTCTGGCTAGGAGGCAAAGGGCCATTTGCAGAGCTGCCAAACCTACATCCCCCAAGCTGCAATTTGAGCCTATTTTACCCACCATGGAAAAAGAACAACAGCTGGACACATCAATTTGCATAATAACCTCTCCTGCTCAGAGATTGTTGGAACACAACAATCTATTGCTAACACATTTCTGGCAGAACCTCTCTCTTCTCTCTCCCTCTCTCTCTCTCTCTGTCTCTCTCTCACTTTGGTAGCAAAACTCTTTTGACGAAAGCCATATTTCCTTTAAAAAATTTCAGTGCCTATCTATATAAGGCCCTTTTTACAATTCTTACCCATTTCTTTAGTAATGAAGATCTTTAATGAAAAAACCACAAACACACATGTGAAACCTCTTTTATGAATAAATGATTGAGCTAGTATTCTACAGTGGTTTAAATACATTTTCGCTCTGGCACTGCTAAGACTTCCATAGAATCTGAAATTCAGCTGAGATTAAATCCCTGGCTAGAAGTGAAATTTGAGGATTAATTTTTTGCTGATTATACTGTGAGAAATTTTGGAATCTTGGTAACAAATAGCATACATAAACTTTCATTATATGACATTTTATTGTCCTATACAGATAAGCCTAATGAAACCAGGGAAAAAAATTAATTTTCATATGATATAAATGAGATCCAATGCAGGGTAGAATCCTTTTTATCTTCTCCTTGGGCAAAGTGCACAGCTTCTACATTATAGAGTTTTAAGATAGAGCATTAAACTTTAGAATTGATAAAATAGGTTTGTGATTCATTTTAAATTAGAACAATATGCAAATTTTCACCTTTGAAATATTTCTACAAATGAGCAATCTAAGGAGAGAAGAGTACATAGAATAATATGTGTTTTCATAGATTTTAGAGAAAATTGGAATTGATGGAAGATAGTGATTCAAGGATTCAGAACAAATTCAGTTAATAGACTTTTAGTGCTGGTCCTTACAAGGTGATGAAGTAATGGTACTGGACTGCACTTCTTACTTAATAAAAGCTATGATATTGAAGGATAGTATATGAGGTAACAGTTTTGTGGCATTAGGCAGTGGGCAGAGTAAGATTGTGAACAGTTAGGAAAGAATTCATGAACTGGCACCCATGTTCTCCCATTTTGTCTGCATGGAGACAACTACAGTACAAAGCACCCAGGGCATCCACTGGGCTGAGGACATTAGAGTTTAAGGTTACTGACAGAGGTTCAACTCAATAGGAGACCACATTATGGGCTACATAACAAACAGTAAAAGATAAATATGTCCAAGCCAACAATTTATTTTTTAAAAATATCCCTTGTCAACATAGGTGCTAAAATCCTCAATAATATTTTAACATAGCAATGTAAGAAGGCATGTTGTATAAATTAGAAGCATGAGGGAATCCCAAGGAAGCAAAAGTTTTTTTGATATTCATAATCAATTCAAGAATCAATCAAGGCAATACAATATTAATAGAATAACAAAGATATGCTATTTCATCAATTTAACAAAAAACAGAAAAAGTATTTGATGAAATCCATGAGAAAAGCTCTCGGCGAACAAGGAATAGTAAGGAATTTCCTCAGTTTGATAAAGGGCATGTGTGAAAACCTACTGCTGACATTGTACTTAATGGTTAATATTGAACACTTTCTCCCTGAGATGTGGAACAGCCAAAGATGCTCATTCTCTAACTTCTCTTATTCAAAGCTGTCCTGCTGATAGTCAGTAGTACAGAAAAGTAGTAATAATAAATAAAAGACAAAGTTAGAGGAGAGATTATTACTATTTATAGATGTTCTGATTATTATGTAGAAAATCTGAACCTATCTACAAAGAAGCAATAAGATCTATTAAGTGAATTTAGCAGTTTTTAAGAAAACATAAAGTAAATATTTAGGAAAAATGTAAAGAAAATTATCTAAGCTGTCCACACTGAAAACTACAAAATATTGCTGAGGAAAATTTAAAAATATTTAAATAAATGATAAGTTATCCCATGTTCATAAGTTGGAAGATTCGATATTGTTAACATATCTAGTTTTTTCAAGTTGATCTATAGATTCAGCACAGTGCTAGACAAACTACTAGAAAGTTTTTTTGACACTCAAATTGCTCTTAAAATTTATCTAGAAATACAAATATACATAGAAATACAAGCTTAGCTGAATCAGAGTGAAAAAAATACACAAGCCTTATATTTTCTGACTTCAAGTGTTTCAGAAATTTGCACTGATCAAGACTGTATGGCGTTTGTGTAAGAATAAGAATAAGCATGAAGAACAGAATAAAGCCCCCAAATAAACCCACACATATAGGTTCATTTCTTTTTCTAAAAAGATGTCAAGTTAATCCAATGACAGAAGACTATGACCAGTTAGGAAAGAGGACATGAGTATATTTATTTCTATAAAAGTTGTTGAAACAAGACTATTTCTAAAAGGAAAATAATGAATATTGACCTCTAGCCTATACCACAGGAAAAATTAATTTGTATAGACAATAAACTAAAATGTACAAAGCAAAAACTATAAAACTTTTGGAAGAAAAGAGAAGAGAAAAATTTTATGATCTTGCAATTAAAAATTTACACATGAATATGATGGCTTCATTCAATCATAGAAAGCAAACTTTGATACAACACAAATGTCCACCAGAAGCAAATGAATAAGCAAATTATTATTTATTATTACAATGAACACATAGCAATAAGATGGAGTAAAACAAAAATGAATGTATCTGAACACTATGAACAAAATAATTTATACACAAAAGATTATCACATACAGTGTGTGTATAATTTCACTTATGAGTATATTAGTATCAATAAAAGGTAAAAAGTAATTTCAGTGTTTTCTTAAAAAAAAAATCTGTGATTTCCTGGAAAAAAGTTAGGATAGGGATTGACTAGAGAGTGTCATGAGAATAGTTTCTGAAGATGTAAATATTTTATTTTTTGATAATGATAGGTTTTGTGGATGTAAACATTTGTTAAAACTCATCAAACTGTTGACTTAAAAATTGTGCATTTTATATGTGAATTATACATCAAGGTAGTTAAATTTTTTAAATGTTATGATTTTGAGAAAAGTATTAACCCCTCCATCTTGAAATAAAAATAGTTTTTAAATCAGTGTATCATTGAACTTTTTGCCTTCTACAGATTTTCTGTTTTATATTAGATGAAAACATGTTAGAATATAATACTATAATAATTCATAATCACTTTTCAGGTTGTGTCCTGATGCAATATTGTGAGTTGCATCTGTATTTTAATATCTTCTTGTACTTAAACAAATTTGGAAGATTTTGGACATTCTCTCTGCTTCAGGTCACCTTCCACTTTTGCCTATGACCAGCTAGACTAATTAACAGCCCTGGATATTATGCAGTCCTCATTATTATTTAAATCATTTGGTAATAAAATAGCATACATTTATTTGGTTTTGGATCTGCATGACACGTAGTCTTTCTTCAGTACTTTTGTCTGCTAATATTTAATTCTGTATATTTTATTTTATTTCATTTTCTTATCTTACTTGAGTGGCTCAACTGTCCAGTAAACTGATGAAAGGAAAAAAGAACTAGAGATCTTGTTATGCCTTTGACTTTAAAAAATTGATTAATATTTCACAATCAAAATACAATGTGTTTTAAATACAATCAAATACAATGTATTTTACCAGTTTTATTAGATATCCATTATCAACACAAAGAAATTCTGTTTTTAGTACTACTTTTGTTAATACTTTGTAGCATAGATCAGTGTTGAATTTTCACCAAGTGAATTTTTCCTCTCAAGAATTTTTTTCATTAATTAGATCGCATAATGAAGAGCCTTAACAAATTTTCAAAATCAAATCATCCTTGTAGACTGAGATAAATACTTCTTGGATTTTTATTACATTCCTAAATTGAATATTTTATTATTTTATTTAGTATTGCATCTACATTTATATTTGAAACAAGCACATAATTTGGCTACTTAAACTTTTGTTGTCATTTTTTAAATCAGAGTTGTATTTAGCATTATAAAATGATCTGAGAAGCCTTCTAATATAGAAGAGCATTACCTGTAAGATTTCATAGACTTTCCTGAACCCAGTAGGTATTTTTGAGGGAGTAGGGATGGGGAAATTCTGAAGTATTTATTCACTTTTTTTGATGGTATTACACTTTTATAGTTTTTTGTTACTTTTAAAAGCATTGTTTCCAATGTATTTTGAATTGATAGAAAATTTTAGGATATTCTTATTATGCATAATTAGAAAGCATAGTATCTTCATCTTTCTTATCTGTTTATCAGCATTTGATACAGCAAATAAATCCCTGCACCAGGCTCCAGGTGTTTTCCCTCCTGCCTCTTTGCTCGGTGCAACATCCTTTCAGGTCCTCATGCACCTGGCATAATCAGTAATTAACCCTCAGGACTCACTCAATAATGGGTGCTGTCATCTAGCCTCACAATTTGTATCTCCAGCTCAGCCTTCTCCAAACCTCAGTATCTAAGTAGCCACTTGATATGTCCACCTGATTGCTTAAGAAGCATCTCAAAGTTAAAATCTCCCATCTTGTGCCATGAATTTACCAGTCCAGTTATTCTTATTGTAGTCATCTCCCTTGATTGACAACAAGTCTTCTTTGATTGCAGACTTGGAGAGACCTTGAGCCAGAGGGTTCAACTGAGCCCTACCTAAACTTCTGACCCACAGGAAATGTCAGATAATTAATGCTGTTCTGAGCTCCTAAATTCTCAGTTGTTTTCTGCAGCAGTAGTTAACTACAGTCACTTGCCACATAGTAACATTTTGGTGAACAGTGGACTGCAAATATGACATTAGGGCTCCATTATATGGAACTGAAAAATTCCTACAGGCGTTATAAAGTCATAGTGCAAAGCATTACCCACATATTTGTGGTGATGCTGGTGTGAGCAAGGCTACTGACTGCTAGCCATATAAAAGTATAGCACATGCATTTATGTACAGCACGGTGTTTGATAATAATAAATGTATATATTACTAGTTTATGTATTTGCTATAGTATCCTTTTAATTGGTATGTTATAGTATACTCCTTCTACTTTCTTTTTTAAAACAGTTAAGTGTAAAACAGCTTCAGGCAGGTCCCTCAGGAGGTATTCCAGAAGAAGGCATTATTGTCATAGGAGATGACCGCTCCAAGGGTGTTATTACCCCTGAAAACCTTCCAGTAGAATAAGATGTGGAGGTAGAAGACAGTGATATTGATGATACTGACCTTGTGTAGCCCTAAGATGTGTAGTTTTGTATTTCTATTTGTAAGAAAAAAGTTTAAAGTAAAAAAAGTATATATATAAAAGCTTATAGACTGAGGATATAAAAAAGAAGATTGTTGTACAGCTATATAATAGGTTTGTGTTTTAAGATAATTGTTATTACAAAAGTCAAAAAGTTTTTAAAAAATTAAGAAGCTTATAAAGAAAAATGTTATAGTTATATTAGGCTAAGATGTATTACTGAAGAAAGAATTTTTTGAATAAAGTTAGCGTGAATTAAGCATACAATGTTAGTTTACAGTAGTACACAGTAATGTCGTAGGCCTTCACTTTGACTCAGCACTTACTGACTCACCCAGAGCTACTGAGAGTCCTGCAAGCTCCAGTCATGCTACGTGCCCATACAGGTGCACCATTTTTCAACTTATACTGTATTTTTAGTGTACCATTTTTATGCTTGGATATGACACTTATTGTTGCATTTCAATTGTCTACAATAACATGCTGTATAAATTTATAGCCTAGGAGCAATAGGCCCAGGTGTGTAATACACTATATTACCTAGGTTTGTGAAGTACACCCTATGGTGGTCAAACAACTATGAAATTGCCTAAGGAGGTATTTCTCAGAATAGATACTCACTGCTAAGTGACCCATGATAGTAATAGAAAGTATATCCCATCTTTCTGAGTGTTTTATTACTACTCACAAGTGATTAAATTGAACACAAAATTAAAAGAGACTTTGGAAACCAGTAGAGGAAAATTATAAGTGGATCTTAAAATTATTGTGAGAATAAAAGATAAAAGTATTTAAAGCAAAGAAGAAAAATATGTGCAAGATTTTCACTTACAGTATTTCAGAATTTAAAGTAAAAATGAATCAAAACACTATGATGCTCTCATAGGTCTATGAAATCTAGATACAAGCTCACTTACAATTGGGAACTACAGTAACAGGTTGTTAATCATGCTTTGAGAGACAATTGGCTCAAACAATCACCGCTTAGAGAATAATTAGTTGAACACACACATGGATGAAGGCATAGCAATTCAGGGTAGAGTGTGAGCCACTTAAAAATAGTATTGTACTCATATAGTAAAAAGTAAATCTCTACATCATTCTATACACAATAATTAAAATTTGCACTCTTACAAAAATATAGCAAATTATAACTATGACTCTATCACAGAAAATACTGGTTAATAAATTACAAATCATAAAGCTACAAATATGGGGCAGCACCTGTGGCTCATTGAGTAGAGTGCTGTCCCCATATACCAAAGGTGGAGGGTTCAATCCCGGCCTCGGCCAAACTGCAAAACAGAAAAATAGCCAGGCGTTGTGGCAGGCACCTGTAGTCCCAGCTACTCAGGAGGCTGAGGCAAGAGAATCGCCTAAGCCCAGGAGTTGGAGGTTGCTGTGAGCTGTGTGATGCCACAGCACTCTACCGAGGGCAATAAAGTGAGACTCTTTCTCTACAAAAAAAAAAAAAAAACTACAAATATGACTAGATTAAACTTTTAAAACTATAGAAAAATATAAACGTATACAACTATAAAGCACAAGTTTACAAAGATATATATAGACATATGCAAAACACATTTTTAATAAGATATACAAAGAAGTTCTAAAACTTAATAAGGACAAATATGCAGATTGCAATATAAGAAAAAAATTGAAAAGTTTACATTAGAATCTCAACATCAAATATAAACACTAAATAAGATGCTCAGCCTCACTGTTGATCAATAAATAAAAACAATGGCACAATTTCTCATTTTTCAGAATGGAAAAAAATTAATTTAAAAATCAAGGAAATAGGCATCTTTACATGTTGCTCTTGAGCAACATTAGATGTTACATCGTAACTACTACTTGTACCAATAGTATTTGTAACAACTTGTAGTAGTTACAACTTGAGGTACTTGTAACTTTTGTAGTAGTTCCCAAGTTATAACAACTACAAAAAATAATTTGGCAAAATAATAATTTGAAGATATTTGTATCTTGGATTCTAATATTTACTACTTTTACTTCTACTTGTGGCTTTGATTTACTTTTTCCTAATAATTAGTGACATTGAGCATTTTTTTACATAATTTTTCCTAATAATTAGTGATATTTTTCCTATTAATTAGTGACATTAAGCATTTTTTACTTAGAGCATACTCTAAGTAAAAGAAAATAGAGAATGCAAAGAAGAGAAAGATAATGAGACTTCTGTCCTTCATCTGATACCCATCAATTAGGTGAGAGCTCTATGGAGAAAGGGGCATTCTTCCCATTTGTGGTACTTAGTGCTATTTATTTCAGGAAGTAAAATCTAGGATTTATAGACTGTGAGAAACAAATATTTTTATTTCTTATGGTAAAATCCCTTTTCTACCACATGTGACATGTAGAGTGGATAGAATAAGCAACAAATTTCTTGGATGTTTAAGAAAGATTCCAGGAAGTCCCACTATTATTTACGTTGCTCATTTTGGATCCCTACATGGGTAATGAATTATATTTTGCTACTCTGCCTATCACACCAACCATGACATCTCCAATATGTATATGAACGAAAATCAGGCAATCACCAATATGAAAACATAACTGACATATTCAGAAGAAGCAAAAGGAACAGTCTGGTTCCCAGTTTTCTAAAACTGACAAATCTCTGACAATCGATGACATTGAAAAAAGACTGTGCAGGGATAAGATGCCTCCATACACAATTCTTTCAGAGTCAAAAAAACTCAACATGATCAATGTCAGTAGAAATATTAAATATTTAGTAGGGCATATGTGCCAGTACCAGTCTACTGGATTTGTGTTTTTGAAAAGCTCAGTTTCTTGGCCTCAACTCATGGTGCATTCTACTATATAAAAGAATTGTTGATCTGTTGTCCTTATCAGTAGAAATGCAGTGGGCAAAAGTGTAAATTGTGATTGTTTTACTGCTCTGTTGCTCATTTGGAAAAAAAAATTAAATACGCTTTTTTCAATACCTGTTACTGTGGTTGCCAACCAAAGATTTATAATTTATTAAAAATATAATTTATTAAAAATATATAATTTATTAAAAATGCAATAGGAATGAAAAGTATAATGTGTTTCCCATCATTTGTAAGACTGTGTTTGTGAGGGTCCAGTTTCAGTCTTTTACATGTGGATATCCAGTTTTCCCAGCACCATTTGTTGAATAGGGAGTCTTTCCCCCAAGGTATGTTCTTGATTGGTTTATTGAAGATTAGGTGGTTGTAAGTTGTTAGTTTCATTTCCTG
>CAUYON010073787.1:0-35134 GCA_963573935.1 Arctocebus calabarensis | reverse complement strand
GCTCAGTACATGTGAAAAAGAACTGAAAACACGAAACTTGTACCTGAATGTTCACGGGAGCATCATTCATAACCACCAAAAGTACAAACAGCACACACTGACATCACCTGATGAGTTACCAACCATGGTGTGACCAGACTGGACTGTTGCTGAGCTATAGAAATCTCTGAGAATGTAACAGATACACACGACAACACAGATAAACCTGGAAGACACTACACTCAGTGAAAGAAGGCAGTCTGATTCCATTTATGTGAAACGTCCAGAAAATGGCAAATCCATCATACAGGAGATAGATTTGTGTTTGCTTGAGGGATGGGGGCAGGGAGTGACTAATAGGTACAGGGTTTCTTTCGGGGTTATAAGAATATCCTGGAATTACATTATAGTGATAGTTATATCAATATAACCATGAATATTCCAAAATCAATGTACCGTACATGTTAAAAGGTTGAATTTTTATAACATGTGAATGACATTTCCATGTTTTAAATTATGGGATTTCTTTCAGATTCAGATCTTTTAGAATTTAGATCTCTTTTAGGTAACTAATTGAAACATTTTTATCAAGTCATAATAAAAGATACCTTCTGAGGATGATTACTTCTGACCTTATAAAATATGTATTTCCTTTTATTAACCAAAAATTAAACTTAAAAATTTTAGAAACCAAATGAAAATATGACAGAGTACATAAGTTATCAAATTCTTTTAAAACTTATTCTAGCAAAAATGTCTGATCGCTGTTTTAGATGTGGGGGCACCTGGCACTTTCTGCATTACTTTTGGGCTCTGCTGTGGTCAGTGACACATAGTGACAGGCCTGGGCAAGTCACATACCCCTGGACAGCCAGGCACCGACCCTTTCACCTCATACTCCAAAGAACACAGGTGACTCTCTCCTGCTGGCTTTCCCAAAGCAGCCCCTGCCTGAGTGAGCTGAAGACACGGGAAAATTACCCTTACTCTTCTCCCTAAATTAGCGGCTCTACCAAGTGGCAGAATGGAGTGAGAAATATATTTTATATCCCTCTTGTTACAGAGCACTATAGTAGGTGTCTTATGTGATTAGATTGTTGACAGATGCTACTGTAGAAGAATTCTACTTCAATAGTTTTCTTAGTAGCAATGTACCTACAAGGGAGAAAAATTAATTTGAATTATCAAGTACTCCCTGGAGCATTATAGAAGTATTTTACATGCAGACAATTTTTCAATTTGAAGATACTTTGTATTTTTACTACATCTAGCCTAAGTTTTTAAGTCCTTTAAAGTCATGTTAGGATAAAGATTTAAAATACAAACAAAGGTTTCATAAAGTTCTTCATCCTCCTCAATTTCACCCAGCCTGCCCATGATTGAGCTACCAGAGCTACCAAGCCTGTAATGCCATCTACGCATCAGGAGGCTTGTGCTTTGGACCAGCTTTCTAAAAGTGAATAAAGTCAACATCACTGAACTGGCTGTCACAGAGATTACAAAGCTGACTGATTAGCAAGGATATTCTTGTTATCACTTCTGCCTAAAGAAGCAATCCTTCTGCATAGGGGATGGATATACCAATGACCCTGACTGGGTCATTATACATATGTAGCCTAAGAAAATTAACGAAAAAGAAAAAGAAAAAAACACATGGACATGTGTACAACATACAACTGTATCCCATAAATATGCATAATTATGATGTCAGTTACAATAAATAAAAGCAGCAATGTTTAGTATCTTTTTTTTTTGCAATTTCTGGCTAGGGCTGGGTTTGAACTCACCACCTCTGGTATATGGGGCCAGCGCCCTACTCCTTTGAGCCACAGATGCCACCCTGCAATGTTTAATATCTTTTAAGGGACACAGACTCCTCTGATAATTTAGGGTAGGAGTTGGCAAACTTTTTCTCTAAAGGACAAGAGAATAAATATTTTAGGCTTTGCTGGCCTTAAGTTTTCTGTTGTGCCCTAACTCTGCCTTGCAGCATGGAAGCAAACAGTGAAAAGGCAAAAAGAATGTGCATGGAAGTATTCCAATAAAATACGATTTATGGACATTGAAATTTGAATTTCATGTCATTTTCACATTATATCATTTTATTTCAACCATGTAAAAATAATTTTTATATGATTTTAATAATGTTCTCAATTGTGAGAAAATTATATTAAAACATAGAAAAATAACTTATGTCTTTCAAGAGATGCGTTTCTCCTGAAGTATTCCTTGACCATCAAGCTAAAAGCATTCTTAGCTTGTATGGCTGTACAAAAGCAGGTGGCAGAGTTAAGTGGCTCATGCCTGTAATCTCAGTGCTTTGAGAGGCCAACACAAGAGGATCACTTGAGGCCAGGAGTTCAACACCAGCCTGCACAATACAATGAGATTCCATCACTACAAAAATTCAAAAATTATCATTCTCTTGATCTGGACACACCTGATGTTGAAATTGGATAAAATACATTGTTATAAAGGGAAATTACAAACATGAATCTTGAAGAAAGAATAAAAGGATCTGTTTTGGCAATAATCCAAAAGAAACATTTAAAATACAAAAAAAATGGTAAGCAAACAAATTCAGTATTAAACAATTATACAATATTAATAGCAATGTTAATATAACAATTATAAACAATTATACAATGTTACTAGATTAATGATTATAAAGATTAGATTTGGTGTATTTAAAACAAGAGAGAACTAAAATACAAAAACATGAAAATAGGAGAGTGAACTTAAAATTTTCTGAGCCCATTCTATTTTTTAGATTAGAGATGAGAATAATTTTTGATTTTATTTTGTTTGCATGTTAAATGTGACTACAAAATCAAAAATGCTAATTTATTTAGCTTCTAATTAACATCTATATTTATCTTACGGTCAGATATTAGCAGATAACCATCAGTGAAAGAAAAATGGAGGCCAGCCCACCTTCTGAGCAGAAGTAGAAAAAACAGTACCAAGTGCTATTGATACCTAGGATGCTCACTTTTGCCTCCTATGAAAGAATGGTTTTATACATCATGTTCTATTGAATTATTTCTTTGGCGACTTATGGGGTGTGAAGTTCAGTGCCTTGTATATGTATCATTGGCACATCCTCATTCTAAGCATCTGTTCTCAGAATGAAATGAGCATAAGTAAACAAGCAGCCTTGTTAATAAGATTCAAAGTCATAAAACAAGTATTTGGGGGCTTGAGACATAATAGTCTGTTTTCTAGCTTAGTAGTGTCTGATGGTAGCTTTCTTTATGGTGAACTTTATTGTCTTGTTATCCCCAATGGCTTTTCCTATGGCTGACTTAGTTGGCTTGCTGAGCTAAAGTGTCTACTTCCAGGGACCAAATATGATGAGTTTTGTGTGTAGAAGCACAGCATTTTTTAGCCCTGGGGAAACAAGGCCAAAACCTTTATAACATGTAGCTTCCTTCTGTTCCAAATGAGTATTTAACTATCCAAATACCCTGAGTTTCAAAGGCCATGAAGGGCTGCAAGTTGCTGGGAATTTCAGTTTCAGATTGTTCTATAATGAGATTAATTGCCTTTCCCCTAGGTGTAGATTCCACATTTTATCTCCAGAGCCTGGGCAAGCACTCTCATCTTTTTAAAGCTCAATGCTTACACTGGCAGGAATTGGTAGGAAAATCAAGGAAACTCCCTATCCACATTTTATGGCTTTTTTTTTTCCAGATTCTTGGAATTTTGCTGAGTCTGCTGGTGGGAAAGCTTGCCCATATCCCACCACCCCATGTAATTAACCTGAAATTAACCTTCTCATTAACCCACAGATGGAGAAGGGCAGAACATAAATTTCAGCATGAATATGCTCAAGTGGGCTCTTACTGGCTAGGGTTGAGAACTGGCTTCCAGCTGAGAAATGCAGAGGGAATAGTTAGAAGATGTTTGAATTGAAATTTTCATAACAATAATTGGTTGCCAAAGCATGCATTTTTTATGTTAACTAATAACCCACACTTGGAATAGACTTGTTAATTGAGGAAAATATTGAATCATCTCAGGAAACTGATGCATGTTTTTCTTGACTTTGCCCTATCTCATGTATTGAACCTGCTAGGGAACAATGTACTCAACCTATTACAAGTAAGTTGGTTTACTCACTGCCCAGAAAATAGTGAGTCTCTTATAAATCTATGTCTGTACTGATGTCCTCACCTCTGTTAAGCTTTTCTCATGTTCAAAGCTCAATATTTTCCCCTTTGTCAAGCCTTACTTAACATACCATTATTGACTGCCCATGATTGTGGGCACTAAGACAATCTCTGTCATTTGAGGAGTTCTAGGAAAATCTTCTTTACTAACACCCATACCTCAATTCTCTCTCCCTTTACCTAGGCTTTTGGAGTCTTGCTGTCAAATTCCAACTATAAAAGGCAGAAAAAGCAGACAATGAGTTTCCAGTTTTATGGCTGTCTTAGCAATTCTGTGAGAGATGTTTTGAAGCTTCTCTTGAAAAATCTGTGCCAAAGACCTAGTAATTGTTTTTTATGGTTTTCCAATGAAGTGTGAAGTCCTTCTAATAGCTGTCAATAGCTTTCTCTTCTCTGTAGCTGTGAACACCAAGAAAGAGGCCTTTTACAACTTTCTTGGTTTTTGTTCTCTCTCCCATCATCACTACTTTGGTCGCATATGTGGTTAGAAGCCACCAGTTGGTATTATGACCTGAATAGATTCAGGAGTTAATGGCGGGTAAGATCAATCATATTGGATCCCTCCTGACTTTCAAAATAATAATAACTTAAAAATCACAGACAATATATATCTATTAGTTCAACAAAAATAATTTTTATTATATGCCAGACACATTGCTAGGAGCTAAAGATATGTAGATGAAAAGAAGGTCCCTGTTCTCAAGTAACTCAGAGCCTTCTGATGTAGAGAGATGCAAATGAGTACCCTACAAGATCATATGCTTAAAGTAGAGAGGTAACCAGAAGAGGGATTGTGAACATAGGAATGTCCTATCCTCGCTATGTTTCTGGCGGATATGCAATAAATGTATATTGAATTAAATCCTATTACCCTACTGTTGTTAAAACCTCCATACAGATAGTGAGATAATCTTTACCATGTTATTTTACTATCATGAAGTTTATTAAAAGGAAAAGAAAGGCATCTATTTAAATGTCCCTAGGTGTCTTTTTTTCAGTTTTTGGCCAGGGTTGGGTCTGAACCCACCACCTCTGGTACATGAGGCCAGCGCCCTACTCCTTTGAGCCACAGGCACTGCCCCCTAGATCTCTTTTGAAAAAGATGAGGTGACAGCAAAACTATCCCTTAAAAAGCCCTCTAAGTTTTTAAGAAGGCGTGTAATTATTGTTAAGTAAATGTTTAATTAGTATTTTATGCAATACTTAGCATAACAGTTTAGGTCAAATTTATGATTCATGAGAGTTGTATTTTTATGTGTTGTGTGTATTCTTTTTGGTTCATTGGAGTCCTTTGGGGTAAACAAAGTGTACAATATATTTATTCCCATTTTATAGGATTTGGCACATAATTTTACTGTTTTAAATTGTTGTGGACATTTGTAGTTGTATTTTTGCTTTTATAAGATCCTGCTGTTCCTCTTTATAATTTGTTTTATATCATATTCTTGGTTAGAAATATAGTCCCAATTGTTATATTGTTTATTTGGGAGCAAAGATGACCTGTTTTTGGATGATATGTTCTGCTCCCAGAAATGCAAGAATGTATTATGAGAGAAATTGGTGATTACCTATGGAGTCATGTACCACTTGTTATTTTCTCTCAGGAATGTTGGAGTTCTTTCCTCAACTTGAATGCAAACCCCTTCTGGGAGTCATTATTTGCTTCATAACTCCTGTCTATTGTTTGTTCCTTGTGTTCAACTTCCTGTAACCCCTGGCATGTTTAGGTGGAGGTTTGTCTCAGGCCCTAAGCCAATCCTGTACATCATAAATACCTGAATCTTTAGTCCAAACATCAGGAGTAACTTAGAATTAGTTTTAGTGCCATAGACTCAGGAGTAGGTATAATAGTGTTGTGTGTTTTTTTCTAATATTGCAAAACAGCCTATCAAGTCAAGTTAGCTCAACAGTGTCCCATTGAATCCACCCACCACTTAACTGGGCCCTTAAAATACTGTTAAATTCTTTTCAACCTCTTTTCTTTACCTCCCTTCCTATATCCCCCACCAGTACATGATAGCTACCTTTGAATGGACAGTGTTCAGACACATTTGTAATTCAACTTGCATCAACTAACTCTTACCACCTGACATTTTTTAAAATTTAGTATATTTTATTTCAATGTTCTTCTAGTCATAGATTTATGTGATCTGATTCTGTTACATCCACATTTCGTATTCACTTTTTAAACTTAATCTTATCCTGTAAATATTTCTTTTTTGGAGTATTTTATTCAAATTAATATGAGGGTACAATTTTTAGGTTACATTGTTCTCCCTTCCAGGGTAAAGTTCCATTTGTAGAAGAGCCCCTCCCTCAGGGAGCGTGTTATACACCCTCACAATGTATGCATGGGTGAGATCCCGCCTCATGCCCTCCCTCCTGCCAAATGTCCTCTCCCCCACCCCCCTCCTGCTTCCCTCTACCCCTGAACTGGACTACATAAGTGTTTTATTGTTCTTATGAGCATGTAATTGTATATATATTGATTTCATATTAGTATGGAGTACATTGGATATTTATTTATTTTCTTGCAATACTTTACTAAGAAGAATGTATTTCAACTCCATCCAGGTAAATGTAAAAGATGTGGTATATGTATACCATGGACTAATATTCAGCCACCATCTGACTTTTAAACTGGAATTTCCCAAAGGCCTACCAACTTTAAGACTGGGCCTCCAAGGTTAGAATATCTGGATTTTTCCAAAACATGTCACACCCTTTGGACAATGGCGACTTTTCTGCCTCGTCATGCTTGCTAGGGCAAGCTTCTATAGCTTCCCCAAGTTACCAGTCCTGGTTTCATCTCCCTTTTCACTAGTTCATGTTTCTGAGGTACTAAGATGTCTCACTACAGCACTGGCTGGGATCTTGGTTCTACAGACATGAACCTTTTATTAATCCAGCACCCTACACAACATCTAGCATAGGACCCAGCATGCAGAAATTCCTGCTGTGCAAATGCCTGCGCCCAAAAGGGGAAATTTGTCTGCAGATCTTGATCCAGGGATCTGGAGCAAACAATAAGAGAACCAATCAACCAAACATTGCTGTCTTCAGGAACTTATACTTGATGGGGGAAAAGAAGATGAAAGCACAGAAAATGAGAGTGAATATTGCAGACTGTCAAGTTTCTGTGTTTTCTATAGAGATTCATGTTATTCCTACCTACCCAGTCTATCAAGGAAGAAAATATCTATTCATTTGGCTATTGCATTTCTTTTTTCTTTATATCACTTAAAACTGTATCTCTCTCTCTCTCTTGCTCTCTCTTTTATTACTGAGGACATATGTTATTCTTCCCAGCAGTGTAGAATGACAGGAAATGAAAAATAACTGAGTCCAACCACCTCAGATGCTCATTTCTTTCTGGTGAAAGAAATTCCTGATTCCAAAATATAGGAGGGCTTTTCTCACCTCCCACTCTTTTCTCCATCCATTCCCATCTGGCTTTTTCTCCCCTCATTTGACTAAAACAGCAATAATGTCCATGCTTCTAAATGTAATAGATTTCAGATTTGCCATCTCAGTAGCATGTGGCACTGTTTGCTACACGTTCCTTTTAGAAACTCTTTTTTTGGGGCTCTGTATTAGTTTCTGATTGCTGCTGTGACAAGTGGCCACCAACTTGCTGGTTTAAAGCAGCATACATTATTATTTTCTACAAATTTTATTTATTTAATGATGCTTCTTGAAGCATAACTAATGCACTATTTTTAAAAATATATTTAACGACACCTCTTGAAATATAACATGCATTTGCTTTTGCATAGTTCTGGCAGAAGTCTAAAATCAGATTTACTAGGCTGAAATCAAGGTGTTGGAATAGTAACGCTCCCTGTGAAAGCTCTAGGAGATAATCCATTTCCTTGCCTTTTCTAGCTTTGAGAAGCTGGCTGCATTCTCAGGCACTTCATGGACAGTGTTCTCTCAAGGCTCTTTTTCTATCATCAAAACCAACCTTGCAGCACTTTGCTTCAGTTTTCACATTGCCTCCTTATTTCCTCCTCCCCTCAATCTTAGAACACTTGTGCTTGTATTTTGCACCCTCAAGGGCAATTTAGGCTAATCTCCTCATTCCAAGATCTTTACCTTAATCACATCTGCAAAGTACCTTTCGCCATATAAGATAATATTCAAATGTTCCAGGGATTAGGCTAGGTATTTTGGGAGGACATTATTCAGTTTACCACAGCCTCCATGACATAAAACTCCTAGTTTCCTTCCTCATGTCTCCTTGATCACTTGTTCTCTGTCTCCTTAGAAGACATGCATTACTCCACACACAAAATAGATATAGAATTTCCTCAAGGTTTAGTCTTAAGTCCTCTTTCCTTCATAGGCAGTGTTCTACTTATTTATGAACTTAGTTATTTTGAGAAAGTGTGTATTTAAATAAATTTAATTTAAATGTGGTAAGTTTAATGAAATTGAGTATATTATTAAAATAAATAAACTGAAAAATTCAAACGATAACATAGAAAAAAGTGCATAAACCATAAATATCTAGCTTAGTAAATTATTATAACATACAAACACGTGTAACCCTCATTTAGACCCTCATTCTCTATTTAGAGAAATAGAACATTGCTAGCAACCTAGAGACCCTCTGTCGGCCCCTTTCCAATTACGTTCCCATTCTTGTTAAATTCATTTCCAAGTGTTTTAACTATAAAATGCTATCGTGTGTGAAACCTTTTGTTCCTTTTGAGAAAGAAGAAAGCAGGCCCAATATGGAAACCAGCCCGGTCCTTTCCTGTTGAACATGAACAAAATAATTTCACATAAAGGGTAGCAATATATGTCAGCAAAATATGCCACTTTGGCATAAAGTTTATTTTGAGCTAAAGGCAATGATTTTAAAACAACAACAACAACAAAAAAAACAAAAAAAAAAACGGGTTCAAGAAGGATACTCTGACTGTCCTCCTTTCCTTCCTGAACACAGCAGATAAAACCTTCATATAGAAGATGTCCTTTCTATGCTAGAAGGAGAGTAAAATTCTTATCTTCAGGGATGAGAAGTTGAAGTTGCAACCAAATGAATTCTGCATAAACAGATCTTGTTAATGTAATTCTAATCTTCCTTTAGCGTTCCCCAGTTCAGTTACTTTCCTGCAATTGGCTCTTTTTGTTCTGCCTAATATAAAAGCATTTAGGGTTTACCACTTCTTTGGATCTTCATTTCCTTCTGAGAGCTCTTATGACATATAAAACTTATACTAAACAAAATGTTATACTCTTCTTCTGTTAATCGCCTTTTCTGCCAGCTTAATGCCAGTTTGACTTCTTTATACACGCAGAACTCCAACATCAGACATGGCCACTCTTTAAGTCTGATGCTTCAAGACAAATGCTAGAGCACTCTAATTGTGTCTGAACACAGACAAAAAAACATAAACTGCCAAACCATAAAAATTACCAGGCATCCCCCATCCCTCCTGATTTGAGTGTCTGCTGCTTTCTTCCCCAACTAGACTTCTGACCTCTCTGTTATGTTTAGAGAGACAATGGACTGATAATCACAGAATTATCTCTGCTTCCTGAGAGCATGCAATCTGGAGCAAAGCCCCACTCGAACTCAGCCCCAAAAGTCCAGAACACAAACCCTGAAAGCCCTTTCTTAAGGCCCTTTCATTTGCAGTTTTTTTTTTTTTTTTTGGCTGGGTCTGGGTTTGAACACACCACTTCCAGCATATGGGGCTGGTGCCCTAATCCCTTGAGCCACAGGTGCCACTCAATGCCCTTTCATTGAGATGTCCCCTCATGTAGTGCTTTTCCTCTCTTTGCAATGAGAAAATAAACCCAACTTGTTGTGTTCCTGGTGGTCTATGCCTAAACTTGATTCTTATTTAGCTATAGATAACTTAACATTTTTGTACATTAATTGTATCACCTTTATGAATAGTCTCCTTACTGATTTTCCTTATTGCTTTCAATTTAAAAATAATATTTACAAAATTATGAAAAAAAGTTAATTTTCTCTTGTCAGGATTTCTTTCCCAATATTCTTTTTCTTGCCTATGAGCATTGATTATTACTTGTTGACAATAGGGATAATTCTGGCAGTAGTAATGGGTATCCTTGCCTTGTTATTGCTTTAATGAGAATTTGGTGACTTTCTCAGTATTAAACATGACTCTGGCCTTTGGTTTGAGATGTATATCATGTAAGAAATTAGCCTGGTTCAATTTCTGTCTCTGCCACTTACATGCTGTGTGGCCTCAAGCAAGCTGCTTACACTTTGGGTGCTAATTTCCTCATTGGAATGCTATGACAGTAATAACATTAGCTCGCAGAGTTTTGCCATGATAAAATTTATTAAATCATGTTAAAATATGAAAAGATGCTTAGAATGGTGCTTGGTTCAATACAGTAGCTCAATTATATAATATCAATATACCATATTGTAATAAGATAGTTACATAATGCAATATAGTAAAAACAATACTATTTCACATATCATATAAATGCTATTTATTATCCTTCTGTTTTGATTTAACTAACAATTTTATCAGCACTAATGGTTAGATTTTATCAAATACTTTTGTGGCATCTATAACAATGTTAATATTTCTCCTTTCTAGATTCATCTTTGTTAAATACCCATCTGATCATGTTATACCCCTGTTTGTACTCACTCTGCTTCCATAAGATGATGTGAAATTCCTTAGCAAGAAATTAAAAAACTTAGGCGGTATAACTCCAGCTATCATTTCCAGCCTCACCTATTTCCTCCCTGCGTCCTCTGCTCTGGATATATTAAAGTATCTCTATAATAGGACCACGCTCTACAATAATAGCTTTACCATGTGTCTTTGTTGTGAGGATTTTTGTATAGAGTATTTTAAAAATATGTGAAATGTATGAAACAGTATGAATTCAAAATAAACATTGCTATAATTATTTTTCATGCTAAAGGTGTTTATCAGTATTACATGTTGAACTTTATCCAGTTCCTTTGGGGCAGGCATTTGTAGAGATATTTATATGTTATTTTTCCTGTGATGGAATCATTTTTAAAAACACTTGTCTGATCATATGATACCTTCATATTAACTCGCCACTGATGTAAAGACATTCAAGACCTCCCCTGATCTTACTTTGCATGTAGGGGGTTGACAGTGGTCCTATAAATAGGTTTGAAACATTTCTCTTAGTCTAAAAAAATTTTAACTGGGCTGCAAATTGTCGATTGTTTTCTGGTTTCTCACGTCTTTAATATTAGTGCAAATTATCAGACAGATGCATTATTGCTCTGAAACCTTTCAAATTTATTGGAGAAATTTTTGTCAACCTGTGTTCCTTCTCTGAACACAGAGATCCAACTCTGAGATGCTGTTGGATTAAGTGCTCATTAGCATGACTTCTATGCTGCACATGTGAAAATTCCACATGTGTTATAAAAGACTTCCACCTCAATACTTAGGTTCTTGTTCTAGCAGTTTCTTCTTTACCATGCATACATTATAGAAAACTAAACAATATTTGGAGATCCCCTTAGGGCTGCCTGAAAATTCAGAGATATATTAAAATTACATCAGCAATATCTTTCCCTTTCATAATATATTATGCCATAGGTTTATAGTCTGTCCTAAGGAAGCAAAATTAATTTTTCGATGCTCTTCCCTTGTGAGAGAGGAGAGCTTAATAAATACTCCTTCTTTGTACCTTTGGAGATAATTGGTTGGAAAATGATTGGGTGAAAATTGTTTGCTCACTCAAGGTCACTCTGCTGCACATTGGCACCACTGAGGCATGCTTTTGAATACCAGAAACATGGCCTTCAGACAAAGATTAATTAGATGCATAAGTTAAAAGAGAGAAACAGATGAATCCTCAGCATGGCTTTTAGAATATAAAAAGTATAGTTCATGTTAATGGCTGAGCTAGTTTTCAAAGCTAGCCTTTTGAACTCATCTTTTTATAAATCTGCTTTAGAAGGCTTGTATCCCTATTAATAATGAAATTTTAAAATGAAAGACAGTCATATAATGATCTGGCATTCATGCAAGGGAAAAAATTATTTACCATAAAAGAATTAATTCACGAATGTCACCTAAGGAGCCAAACTGCAGAGAAACTCCTGCTTTTCTCATCCTCTTTCATCCAGTAATAACTATCCACTGTGCTGGAAAGGGCTGCCCTGGGGTTGCAAATATGGGTATAATGTGGTCCCATTGCTTGATGACAAATTCTTTAAGAGCAGCAACTGGGACAAATATGCAAATAACTTTGTTGCCAGGTAGAAGATGTTAGGGCCCAGAAGATAAATTTACAAAAGGGGAAAATTACATTCCCTGTTTTGCTTCTGATGTTTTACCCTGCTTTGTTATTTTATCATAACTTTTGTAAATTACAAGGCTAAAGAGAGCATGCATAACAAGTCAAATAACAGAGGCATAAAAGATATAGTTCACAATCTGCTCCTCCATCCTTTCAATCTTTGCCCCTATCCAAGGTAACTAATGAAATGTTTGATGTGTAGCTTCTCTATCTTTATGTACTCTCATATTAAAATACCCAAACAATTTTTGGAGAATACTTAGAGATCTAAAAATAGACCTGCCATTCTATCCTATAATTCCTTTACTTGGTATACACCCAGAAGACCAAAAATCACATTATAACAAAGACATCTGTACCTGAATGTTTATTCCAGCCCACGAATGTATTAATAAATTGTGGTACATGTATACCATGGAATACTATGCAGCCTTAAAAAAAGATGGAGGCTTTACCTCTTTCATGTTTACATGGATGGAGCTGGAACATATTATTCTTAGCAAAGTATCTCAAGAATGGAATAAAAAGTATCCAATGTACTCAAATGTAATCAATGTACTCAATGTGTAGCCCTACTACAAAGCTAATTTATAGTCTGCATATAACCCAACTATAGCACAAGAATATGGGGAAAGGGATAAGGGAGGGGAGGGGAGGGGGGAGGTTGGGGTGGAGGGAGAGTAATTGGTGGGGCCACACCTACGGTGCATCTTAGAAGGGTACAGGTGAAACTTACTAAAAGAAGAATACAAATGTCTTCATACAATAACTAAGAAAGTGCCATGAAAGCTATGTTAAACAGTTGGATGAAAATATTTCAGATTGTATATGAAACCAGCACATTGTACCCCTTGATTGCACTAATGTACACAGCTATGATTTAATAAAATAATAAAATACCCAAACATTTTAATATTTTTACCAAAAAAGGATTATCCTACATACCTTTCTATGCCACTTACCTTTAAAAACAAACTCTAAGATAGAGATGCCTATGCATTTTCATTGAAGAAAGGGGTTCTTTTTCATTAAGTAGTTCTGGAACAACTGAATATCTGTATAAAAAAATGGTCCTTGACCCCCTCCTTCACAGATACATAAAAATTAGTTTTATATGGATCATAGACCCAAATCTTAAAGCTTAAACTATAAAACTTCTACAAGAACCCATAGGAGAATATAGTCATGACCTTGGAGGAGGCAAAGTTTCTTAACAGGACAGATAAAGCATTAATCATACATGAGAACATTTGATATCAAACACACACACTTGCACACACATATACACTTTAGTGCAATTTCCAAACTAAACATACCAATTTATACTATTAGTGGCATATAATGGTTCCATTTGCTCCACATCTTCATGGAGATACATGATATTGTAGGTTTTTAATCTTTACTATTTTTGTTGTTTTAATTTTAGCCATTTTGATTGGTATGGATCTTGTTGTAGTTATAATTGTATAATGAACATAAGCATCTTTTCACTGACTATTTGGATACTTTTCTTTTGTGAAATGTCTTAAAATTTTTGTCCATTAAAATAAAGAAATGGGTGGTGTGTTCCTCATTGATCTGGAGGCATTTTTTAATATATTCTGCATATATATATATATGCATTCATATACCTATATAATATATATAAAATATCTGGGCCTTGACTCTTTACCTGTTTTAATAGATTTCTTGATAAAGAGAAGTCACTAATTTTAATGAGTACATTTGGCCAATTATTTCTTTTATTGTTAGTACATTTATTATGGATTAGCTATACAAGCCAGGAATCCACAAAACAGGCAATTATGAAGGCAGGATCATGAGCAGGCTAGAACTCTACAGTCAAGGGCTAATGCTTGTTCACAGGCAATCAGTCAGAATGGGAAGATGACCAGCAGACTGGAAGAGGACAGGCATGACCTAAAGCTTATTGCTCATAAGCAGCAATCAGGAAGGAAGATCCAGGAGGAAAGGAAGAACAATTGCAAACTCAAGTGTCATTTGCATCTCTAAGCTCAGGGAAGGCCTAAACCCTTTTAAAAAGGCCTTACAGATGATTGAATCAAGCCCACAAAGATGCTTCTCAATTTATAAATGGGCTGCATCCCAATAAATACATATTAAGTAAAAAAAATTACTGAGTCAAAAATGCATTTTTTTAATTATTGGGGATTCATTGAGGGTACCCAGAACTACGTTACATTGATTGCATTTGTTAGATAAGGACCCTCTTATATTGTGTCCTGCCTCCAAAAGGTATACCACACCCCATGTCCCCCTCCCTCCTTCCCTTTCTCAGGTCTCCCCATCTCCCCTGAACGTACTAGGATATTCATTGTCCTCATATCAGAATTTAGTACATAGATGGAAAAATATACCATGCTCATGACTGGGAAGAATTAACATTATTAAAATGTCTATACTACCCAAAGCAAAATACAATTTTAATGCAATTCCTGTCAAAGCTCCATTGTCATATTTTAAAGACCTCGAAAAAATAATACTTCATTTTATATGAAATCAGAAAAAACCTCGCATTGCCAAGTCATTACTCAGAAATAAAAACAAAGCAGGAGGAATCACGCTACCAGACCTGAGACTCTACTTTAAATCGATAGTGTTCAAAACAGCATGGTACTGGCACAAAAACAGAGAGGTAGATGTTTGGAACAGAATAGAGAACCAAGAGATGAATCCAGCTACTTACTGTTACTTGATCTTTGACAAGCCTATTAAAAACATTCAGTGGGGAAAATACTCCCTTTTTAAAAAATGGTGCTGGGAGATCTGGCTGGCGACCTGTAGAAGACTGAAATTGAACCCACACCTTTCACCACTAATGAAGATAGACTCCCACTGGATTAAAGCTATAAAAATACTAGAAGAAAGTGCAGGGAAAACTCTTGAAAGAATTGGCCTGGGTGAATACTTTATGAGGAGGACGTCCCAGGCAATTGAAGCACTATCAAAAATACACTACTGAGACTTGATGAAACTAAAAAGCTTCTGCACAGCCAAGAACACAGTAAGTATAGCAAGCAGACAGCTCTCAGAATGGGAGAAAATATTTGCAGGTTATGCCTCCAACAATGGTTTAATAACCAGAATCCACAGAGAACTCAAACATATTAGCAAGAAAAGAACAAGTGATCCCATCTCAGGGTGGGCAAAGGATCTGAAAAAAAACTTCTCTAAAGAAGACAGGCACTTGGCCTTCAGACACATGAAAAAATGCTCACCATCCTTAATCATTAGAGAAATGCAAATCAAAACTACCTTGAGATATCATCTAAATCCAGTAAGTTTAGCCCACATAACAAAATCCCAAAACCAGAGATGTTGGTGTGGATGTGGAGAAAAGGGAACACTCCTACATTGCTGGTGGGAATACAAACTAATACGTTCCTTTTAGAAAGACATTTGGAAAATACTCAGAGATCTAAAAATAGACCTGCCATTTGATCCTATAATTCCTTTACTTGGTATATACCCAAAAGACCAAAAATCACATTACAACAAAGATATCTGTACCAGATTGTTTATTGCAGCCCAATTGATAATTACTAAGTCATGGAAGAAACCCAAGTGCCCATCAAACCATGAATGGATTAATTAATTGTGGTACATGTATGCCATGGAATACTATGCAGCCTTAAAGAAAGATGGTGACTTTACCTCTTTCATATTTACATGGATGGAACACATTCTCCTTAGGAAAGTATCTCAGGAATGGAAGAAAAAGTATCTCAATGTATACAGCCCTACTATGAAGCTAATTTATAGCTTTCATATGAAGGCTATAACCCAATTATAGCACAAGAAGAAGGGGATAGGGGTAAGGGAGGGAAGAGGAGGGGGGTGGAGAAAGGGTAAATGGTGGGATCACACTTATGGTGCATCTTAGAAGGGACAGATGAAACCTACTAAATGCAGAACACAAATGTTTTCACATCATAAATGAGAAAATCCCATGAAGGTTATGTCAAACAGTTGGATGAAAATATTTCAGATTGTATATGAAGCCCACACACTATACCCCAGGATTGCACTAATGTACACAGCTTTGATTTAATAAATAAATAATAATAAATTAAAAAAAAAACTAATAGTTGGTAGTAGTAAGTATTCCCAAGATTATAGCATTTCCATTGTAGCACATATCTGTCCCTTTCATTTCTGAAGGAAGCCAAGGGAACTTCTAACACAATGATTTACAATCAGTAGGAATGCCATGAGAGGATCTTAGGTGTACTGTGAAAATTTTTAAAGATTATTAATTAGATTATTTTTGGAAGAAGTTCCAAGCACACCAAGTATATTCTTTTTTTATTTTTTTCTTTTTGATCAACATAATTTAAGGGTGCTGTAGAAGGTTTGAAAAAAAGTTTGAAAAACATAGTTCTAAGAGGTGACCTTAGGAGAAAGATGAGACTAGAGGAGACTAGAGGAGTCTGTTGCCCCAGTTCACACAAACCTGGGAATGTGCCCTGCCCACAACATGAAGCAGCCTATAAATCACACACAGCCACGAGCACACTTCAGTTGAGCATCCATCACCATGAAAAATGGAAACCAAGTATATCAGACCTTTGCTGAATAACTTGAAAAGTCACTGCTGATTAACTCTTCCCCTAAACCAGACTGCCAAGACCCTTAAGCTGGCTTTTAAAAATGTATTCAACATACCTCTTCGAAAATGAAGGCTTAACTATTCTTTAAGTGACTGATGCAAACACCTTCACAAATACCCATCTAAACCTTTGAATAATGTCACTAAGTAATGTAGTATGTAAATACGTATACAAAGGAATATTCACCCATTGGCCATAATAGCAAGCATACAATTAACAAAAAGAAAAATATTTGCCAATGAACATCACCTGTTCATGTAAGAATCCTGAGGGGAGAAAGAGACATGCCTAAGGATGAGGACCAACTAACTCCCAGCTATAACTTTAGTCAAAGTAAGAATCCCAGAACACTGGTACCTAGAATATCAGTTGTATCAGGATCATTGGAGGAATTATCAGAATGGATGACTGAGTCCCACCCAAGTTTCTGATTCAGTAAGCCTGAGGTGGGACCCAAGAATTTATATTTCAAGTATGTTCCTAAGACAATGCTACTGGTCTAGGGGCCACACTTTGAGAACCACTGTTGTGCTTGGGGCTATCTCAGTTAGACATTGACTGTGTCCTCCTAGACCTCTCCTTACCTTACCACAGGAGGACATACAATTCCTACCCCGCAGTCTGCCCTGGGCAGTGGGTGTGAGTGACTATAATTGGTTGCTGTTTTGCAATTTTCCTACCTTAGGCAGTGGGTGTGAGTGACTATAATTGGTTGCTGTTTTGAGATGGATGGGGTAGAAAAAGTAGAATATTCATTCCAGATCATGAAAGGACTTACTAAAATAAGAGAAATATGTTAATAACAGAAAAATCATCTAACTCTTTGTTTCTCAATAAGGGCTAACATCAATCATATGAGCTCTCCCTGTTTCTCTCCCTCTCTTCCTGACAGGTATCCTGTAGGGACTCCATTTTCATAACACCTGAAAAGATCTAAACAGAAAGGAAATGTAAATTTTTAGACCTATTGACTAAAAACTGCCAGTTAGAACTTGCTCTTCATAGCCTTGGAGACTTCCTGAATGGACAGCAGGGAGTGCAAGCTACTGGCCTCAGTTCCTGCTCAAAAAAAAATTCCATATATCCAAGGCAGGACAGAATCACAGGCAAGTTCACAATCACCAGTGATAAGCCTGTCTGCCACTTTTGCTATCAGCCTGGCACTAGAAAAAGGGAAGGAATGGATGCAAACATTTACCATACTCTGCTAATATGGCTACACTCATAAATCTTCTTCACACCCATTTACAATTCCTAAATAAAAACCCCAAGTACTTTGTCTCTCTTCCAACTCTCTCCACCCCTTTCACTTCTGTGTTGGCCCTTTTCCATCTGGAAAAGTAAAATAAACTTTTTCTTCTTTCTATCCAAATTTTTGTCTGGAGAAATCTTTCTCAAACTCCATGTCCACTTGCTCACACCCTAATAGATCATGCATGAAGAAAGTAAAAGAGCCTGGTGCCACCCAAAATCTCTGTTTTTGAACTTGTAATACTGTCTCAAAAACCCGTATGGTCCAGACTCACTGGAAATCACTTTTCATTCAACTAACAACCCATTCAGGATCCTCCTGAATCCCTGATGGCCTCAACAATGAGGCACGCAAAACCAGGGCCTTGTCCCCAAGGGAAGCCTTGGGCTGGGAGGCAGTCCACCCCAAATCCAGAGTTCTCATGGGAAGGGAGGCTGCTGCCTGCACCTTGGAGCTGAGGCCTGCTTAATAGCTGCCCTGCAGAGCTCACCACATGCATTCCACCAAGGGAACCTCTCACCGCTACCCCAGGAGGCACGGCTGTACTGCCTAGCACATGTCATTATTAGGCAGCCTAATAATGAAAGGAATCTAGTAATTTACCAAAGATTGGGCGGCAAAGTGGTATAGAGCAAAGAGTACTGAATTGGGAGTTCATATTTTTTGTTATTTCAGATGAATATGAGTGTATAAAGGATTAGGTTACAATGTTTGTGATTGTTAGATTAAGGTCTCTGTTGTAGGTGTGCCCCTCACCCTGGAGGTATGCCATATACCCTTACATTATGCATATTAGGTGAGACCTTACCAGTCCGCCTCATTCCTCCCCTCCCCCCAACTTGAATTAAATTGAACTTTTCTCTTACGTGGGCATGTATTGTTTCATCTATTGGCTTCAACTTAGTATTGAGTACATTGGATACTTGCTTTTCCATTCTAGTGATACTTTACTAAGAAGAATGTTCTTCAACTCTATCCACGTTAATACAAAAAATGTGAAGTCTCCATCTTTTTATGGCTGAATAGTATTCTATGGTATGAATATACAACAGCTTGTTAATCCATTTATGGGTTGATGGGCATTTAACTTGTTTCCACATCTTTGTAATTGTAAACTGAGCTGCTATAAACATTCTAGTGCAAATGTCCTTATGATAAAATGATTATTTTTTTTCTGGGTAGATGCCTACTAATGTGATTGTGAGGTCAAATGGAAAATCTATTGTGAGTTCACTGAGAATTCTCCATCCTTCTTTCTGTAAAGGCTGTATTAGTTTGCAGCCCCACCAGCAGTGTATAAGTGTTAACTTTTCTCCACTCATGCAAGCAACTGCAGCTTTGGGACTTTGTGATATGGGCTATTCTCACTCAGATTAGGTGATATTTGAGGGTTGTTTTGATTTGCATTTCTCTGATGATTAGGGTTGATGGGCATTTTTTCATGTTTCTTAGCCATTCGTCTGTCTTCTTCTGAGAAGGTTCTGTTCATGTCTCTTGCCCTGTGATAAAGGGGATGATTTGCTCTTTTTTGTTGATTAATATGAGCTCTCTGCAGATTCTAGTTATCAACCCTTTGTCAGATTTGTAACATGTAAATCTCTTTTTCTCTATTTGCTTTGTGTTGTGTCCTTAGCTGTACAGAAGCTTTTTAGCTTAATTCAGTGCCATTTATTATTTTTATTGTTGCTGTGATTGGCAGTAGAGTCTTCATAAAATCTTTCCCCAGTCTAATATCACCAAGACTTTTCCCCACACTTTCTGCTAGAAATTTTATCATTTAGTGTCTTAGATTTAAATCTTTTCTCCATCTTGAGTCAATTTTTATAATTGGTGAAAAGTGCCAGTCAAGTTTCAGTCTTTTAAATGTGGTTATCCCAAGTGGTCAACGTTAATATCACCAGCACTGCATGCAAATAAGACGTGTCTTCTCAATATGTCTTTTGTGGTATTATTGCCAAAACACATAAATTAAATCTAATTGTGGGAAAACAGTCAAACCCAAATTGCACAATGTTCTGCAAAATAACTGATCAGTACTCTTCAAACGTGTCAAGGTCATGAAAGGCAGAAAGACCAAGGACCTGTCACAGATTAGAGGAAACTAAGAAAACAACTATTAAATACAGTGTATTGTCCTGGGTTGGATCCTAGAAAAAAGGCATTTGTGGGAAAACTGCTGAAATTCAAATCAAGTCTGTAGGCTAGTTAGTAGTATTAGACCAATGCTAATTTCCTGCTTTTGATCACCATATTATGTGCAAAGTGCATGGGAACTCTCTGTACTAGTTTTGCAACTTTAAGTCTAAAATTATTTTAAAATAAAAAGGAAAAGAAAAGCCCACAAACTCAAAAAGCCAAAAAAAAAAAAAAATTAAAAAAATAAGTGTGCTTATCCACTTCTCTGATCACCATTTATTGAATAAGGATTCTTTTCCCCAGCACATGCTTTTTTTGGCTTATTGAAAATCAGATAGCAATAATAAGCTTAATCTCTAGGTTTTCTATTCTGCTCTGTCTATATCTTCATATTGGTGCTAATACCATGCTGTTTTGATCACTGTGAACTTATAATATAACCTGAAGATTGGTAGAGTAATGCCTCCAGATTGCTTTTATTAATAATTGCTTTTGCCATATGTATTTTTTTCTGCTTCCACATAAAATGAAGACATTTTCTCCAGTTCTTCAAAGTATGATATTGGTATTTTAATGGGGGTTGCATTAAATCTGTAGATCTTTTTGGGTAGTATAAACATTTTAGTAATGTTGGTTCTTCCCAGCCAAGAGCATGATATATTCTTCTACTTGGTAATGTCTTTTACTATTTTTTTTCTTAGGGTTTCATAACTCTCTTTGTAGAGGTTCTTCACCTCCTTTGTTAGATATATTCCTTTGGCACTATAGTGAAGGGTATCATGTCCTTGGTTTGCTTCTCAACCTAACTGTTATTGACATATACAAATACTACTGATTTGTGGACATTGATTTTATACTCTGAGATATTACTGGTTTTTTGTTTGTGTGTGTGTGTGTTGTGTGTGTGTGTGTGTGTGTGTGTTTTGTAATGTTTTCCAGGAGTCTTGTGGTGGAGTCTCTGGAATTCTCTAAGTATAAGATCCCATCACTGACAAAGAAAGAGGGTTTGACCTCTTCTGCCCCCATTTGGATGTCCTTTGTATCCTTCTCTTGCCTAGTTGCATTGGCTAGAACTTCCAGAACTATGTTGAATACTAATGGCAATAGAGGACATCCTTGTCTTGTTCTAGTTCAAAGTGGAAAAGCTTTCAGTTTTACTCCATTCAGTATGATATTAGCTGTGGGTTTATCATAGATAGCTTCCATCAGTGTAAGAAGTATGACCTCTATGCCTAATTTCATAAGCATTCTTATTAGAAAAAGATGCTGACTTTTGTCAAACACTTTTTCTGTATCTGTTGAGAGAATCATATGGTCTTTGTTTTTGCTGCTTTTGATATGGTGAATTATATTTATGGATTAGTATATGTTAAACCAGGTTTGCATCCTTGGGATATAGCCTACTTGATTATGATGTATAATTTTTTAATGTGTAGCTGTAATCTATTTGCTTTCATTAAGTATTTTTGCATTAATATTCATCAGTGAAATTGGTCTGAAATTTTTCCTTTTGGTTGTGTCTTTTCCTGATTTTGGTATCAGAGTGATGTTTGCTTCACAGAATGCATTGGGGAAGGTCTCTTCCCTCTCAGTGTTTTGGAGTAGGTTCTGCAAGACAGGTGCAAGCTCTTCTTTGAAGGGTTGAAAGAATTATGATGTGAGGCTGTCTTGTTCAGGGGTTTTTTAATGTTGGGAGCTTTTTTATTGTTTCTTCCATTTCCTTGCTTGATATTGGTCTGTTTAAGAGATCTATTTCTTCCTGGTTAAGGCTAGGGAGGTTGTATGATTCCAGGTATTGGTCCATTTCCTCCACATTGTCAAATTTCTGGACATTGAGTTTTTTCTTGTAATCATAGATGATCTGTTATAACTCTATGGTATCTGTTATTTCCACTTTTTCATTTCTTCTTTTTTTTATTGTTAGGGAATCATAGACCCTTTTTCATTTCTAATTGAGGTTATTAGAAATCTTACTTTTCTGTTTGTAGTTAATCTGGCCAAAGATTTATTGATTTTGTTTATCTTTTTAAAGACTATTTTTTCGATTTTATTTATTTATGATTTAATTTTGGTTATTTCTTTTCTTTTGCTAGGTTTGAGTTTAGATTGCTCTTCCTGTTCCAATCCCTTGAGATTATTCATTAGGTTGCTGATCTTTTCTAGGTTGTTGATCTTTTCTCCTTCTTCTGTTTTTTGGATATAGGCAAGTAATGTAATAAATTTCCCTCTTAGAACTGCATTTGAAGTATCCCACAAGTTTTGGTAACTTGTTCATTCATTGTTGTTATGGTCAAGGAATTTAATAATGTACTTCTTTATCTCCTTCTTGATCCAACTGTCATTCTATGTAAGGTTGTTTCATTTCCATGACTTTGTGTGGGGTTACAGATTTTTATTAGACTTGAAGTCTAATAAAGTTAGAAATTCTGACTCTACCATTATTTCCTTCTGGTTGGAAAGATACAAGGTATAATTTCAATTGTTTTAATTTTGTTGAAGTTTGATTTGTGTCCTAAGATATGATCAGTTTTGGAGGAAGATTCAAGGGCTAATGAGAAGAATATGTATTCATTAGCTTTGGGATAGTAAATTCTGTCATATTTAAGTTTCTTGTTTCTTTGTTTAATTTCTGTTTAGAGAATCTATCCAGTTCCATCTGTTAAAGTTTCCAGCTATTGGCTCAGTGCCTGGAGCACAGTGGTTATGGCACCAGCCACATACACCAAGGCTGGTGGGTTTTAAACTCAGCCCAGACCAGCTAAACAACAATGACAACTGAAAAAAAAAAAAAAAAAAAAAAAAAAAAAGCTGGGTATTGTGGTAGGTGCCTGTAGTCCCAGCTACTTGGGAGGCTGAGGCAAGACAATCTCTTAATCCCAAGAGTTGGAGGTTGCTGTGAGCTATGATACCATGGTACTCTACCAAGGGCAACATAGTGAGACCCTGTCTCAAAACAAACAAACAAACAAAAAAACCACAAAAAAGTCTCCAATTATTATGGTGTTGTAGGATATCATAGTATTCATACCAGTTATGGTTTGCTCAATAAATCTGGGAGCATTTGAGTATATTTAGAATTAAATTGAGCATATTTAGAATTAAGTGTCCTCTGTCTGTGTTGTTCCCTTGATCAGTACACAATGACCATCTTTGTCTTTCTTTACTTTTGTTACTTTAAATCTACTTGTATTTGAAATTAAATTTGCAACCCCTCCTTTCCTCTGATTTCCATTTGCTGAAATATTTGTTTTCCAACCCTTTGCCCTTAGTCTTATTTTGTCCTTTGAGGTTAGGTGTGTTTCATGGAGACCTCATATACTTGGATTGTGCTTTTTTATCTAGTCAATCTGTTTCTCTTCAGTGGATAATTAAAGCCACTCCTATTTATACATAGAATTGATAAGTATAGTGGACTTCTATTGATCTTATTTTATGAAGGTTCATTAATTAGTTTTATACCTTGCACCACTGTGAAAGCTAGGTTTTGTCCTAGCTTTCACAGTGGTGCAAGGTATAAAACTAATATAGTTTTATTAAAGTAGACACCTAAAGTAGCTGGAGGTCCATTGTGATGGTCAATGTGAAGGATGGGTCCAAGTAGTTCCTGCAGAACTGATGTTGTTGTGGTAAATTTCCTCAATGTGTTCATATCAATAAAAGATTTGATTTCTCCATAGAATTTTAAACTTAGTTTAGCAGGATTCAAAATCCTAGGCTGAAAAATGTTTTGTTTTAAAAGGTTAAAGTTAAATTATCACCCTCTTTTTCCCTAACAGTTACAGCTGAAAAGTCTGCTGTCACCCTGATGGATGTGCCCCTGTAGGTCAATTGGTACTTACTGATAGCTATATGCAGAATTTTCTCTTTTATTTTGACATTGACCAGGTTCATTATAATGTGTCTAAGAGATGCTCTGTTTATGCTCAGATGAACTGGGTTCAATATCCATTTAAAATGAGTGTGTCAGAATCTTTGGTGATGCTTAGGAAATTTTCAGTTATGATATGCTCCAGTAGGGCTTCCATTCCTTTGGGTCACTCTTCTTTTCCTTCAGAGATACCTATAATTCATATGTTTGAACACTTCATGAAGTTCCATAGTTCTTAAACGATTGATCCAGTTTTACTTTTTTCTACCTCTTTAAAAGCTGAGTTAGCTCAAGAGCCTATTTTCTAGTTTTGAGAGTCTTTCTTCTCCATGGTCTTATCTGTTGTAGATACTTCCTATAGCATCTTGATTGACTCCTTCAATTTCTTAAGCTCTGATATATTCTTTCTAATTTCATAATGTCTTTCACTCATTTGGGGGGTCAATTTTTCAATTTCCTTTTGGTGGTTTTTAACTTTCCCTTCAATTTCCTTTACCATTTTTTACATCCATACTCTACATTCCCATTCTGTTATTGCCAAAATTTCTTTCTTTACTTTTTCTTTTTTTTTTTTTTTATTGTTGGGGATTTAATCAGGGTACAAGAAACCAGGTTACACTGATCACATTTTTCAGGTAAAGTCCTTCTTATAATCGCGTTTTCCCCCCAAAAGGTGTGGCACACACCAAGACCCCAACCCCCTCCCTCCTTTACTCTCTCTGCTCTTCCTTTCCCCCACTTCTCCCTCCTTCTTTCTCTCTCTGCTCTCCTCTTGCCTCACCCCCACCATGTCATTAATTGTCCTCATATCAAAATTGAGTACATGGGATTCATGCTTCCCCATTCTTGTGATGCTTTACTAAGTATAATGTGTTCCACTTCCATCCAGGTTAATACAAAGGATGTAAAGTCTCCATTTTTTTTAGTGACTGAGTAGTATTCCATGGTGTACATATACAACAGCTTGTTAATCCATTCCTGGGTTTGTGGGCATTTAGGCTGTTTCCACTTTTTGGTGATTGTAAATGAACTGCAATAAACAGTCTAGTGCAAGTGCCCTTATGATAAAAGGATTTCCTTCCTTCTGGGTAGATGCCCAGTAATGGGATTGCAGGATCAAACAGGAGGGTTCTTTGAGGGTTCTCCATACTTCCTTCCAAAAAAGGTTGTATTAGTTTGCAGTCCCACCAACAGTGTAACAGTGTTCCCTTCTCTCCACATCCATGCCAGCATCTGCAGTTTTGAGATTTTGTGATGTGGGCCATTTTCCTGGGGTTAGATGTTATCTCAGGGTAATTTTGATTTGCATTTCTCTAATAATTAGGGATGATGAGCATTTTTTCATATGTTTATTAGCCATTCATTCAACCTCTTTAGAGAAGGTTCTATTCATGTTTCTTGCCCATTGATATATGGGATTGTTGGCTTTTTTCATGTGGATTAATTTGAGTTCTCTATAGATCCTAGTTATCAAGCTTTTGTCTGATTCAAAATATGCAAATATCCTTTCCCATTGTGTAGGTTATCTATTTGCTTTGGTTGTTATCTCCTTAGCTGCACAGAAGCTTTGCAGTTTAATTAAGTCTCATTTGTTTATTTTTGTTGTTATTGAGATTGCTATGATAGTCTTCTTCATGAAATCTTCCCCCAGGTTGATATCTTCCAGTGTTTTTCCTAAGCTTTCTTTGAGGATTTTTATTGTTTCATGCATTAAATTTAAGTCCTTTATCCATCTTGAATCAATTTTTGTGAGTGGAGAAAGTTGTGGGTCCAATTTCAGTCTTTTACATATGGATATCCAGTTCTCCTAGGAACGTTTATTGAATAGGGAGTCTCTCCCACAGTATGTTCTTGTTTGGTTTATTAAAGATTGGGGGGTTATAAGATGTTAGTTTCATTTCCTGGTTTTCTATTCGATTCCAAATGTCTATGCCTCTATTTTTGTTCCAGTACCATGCTTTTTTGACCACTATAGCTTTATTGTACAGCCTAAAATCTGATATGCTTATGTCCCCAGCTTTGTTTTCATTACTAAGAACTGCCTTAGCTATACAGGGTTTTTTCTGGTTCCATACAAAATGCAAAATCGTTTTTTCCAAATCTTGAAAGTATGATGTTGGTATTTTAATAGGAATGGCGTTGAATTGGTAGATTACTTTGGAAAGTATAGACACTTTAAGAATGTTGATTCTTCCCAGCCATAAGCATGGTATATTCTTCCCTTTGTTAATATCGTCTGCTATTTCTTTTTTTAGGGTTTCATAATTTTCTTTATAGAGGTCCTTCACCTCTTTTGTTAGGTATATTCCTAAGTATTTCATTTTCTTTGAAGCTATGGTGAAGGGACTTGTGCCCTTAATTAGCCTGTCATTTTGACTGTTTTTGCCATATACAAAGGCTACTGACTTGAGGACACTGATTTTATATCCTGAGACATTACTGTATTTTTTTTTTTTTGATGACTTCTAGAAGTCTTGTGGTTGAGTCTTTGGGGTTCTCTAGGTATAAGATCGTATGACCAGCAAAGATGGAGAGTTTGACCTCCTCCTCTCCCATTTGGATGCCCTTTATTTCTTTGTCTTGCCTAATTGTATTGGCTAGAACTTCCAGCACTATGTTGAATAGTAATGATGACAGAGGACAACCTTGTCTGGTTCCAGTTCTAAGAGGAAAAGCTTTCAGTTTTACTCCTTTCAATAAAATATTAGTTGTGCATTTGTCATAGATAGCTTCGATCAGTTTAAGAAATGTGCCACCTCTGCCTATACTCTTTAGTTCTAATTAGAAAAGGATGCTGGATTTTATTGAATGCTTTTTCTGCATCTATTGAGAGGATCATATGGTCTTTGTTTTTGCTTCTGTTAATACAGTGGATAATTTTTATGGACTTGTGTGTATTAAACCAGCCTTGTATCCCTAGGATGAAACCTACTTGATCATGATATATGACTTTTTTGATAATAATCTGTAATCTATTGGCTTATTGCCATAATTTCTTTATTGGTGGGATCCTTTGTGGTATCTGCCTCAGGATACCTAGGGAGTATTGATATATTCTGGTTTTTTATGTTGCCAGAATTTTTATTTTTATTTCTCCTCATGTGTGTTTACTTCTTGTTCATTTCCTTCCCCTAATATTTCCTACGACTTCTTCTTCCCCTTAATATTCCTTGTCTCTGTGCTTGGGTGTTGGAGCGGCCTTTTGGTACAGGGGAAAAGAGAAGAAGAGTAAACAATAAGACAGGAGAAAAGAAAAAAAAGGATAAAAAATGGAGAAAAGAAGGACAGAAAGAGAAAAATAGAAATAATAGTGGTGTTCAGCAGGGTTTATTAACCTATACCTGCAGTTACAGGATTCTGGAGGGCTGGGGTAGGTTTGTCCCCTTAAGTTAGGAGCTTCCTACCAGCCTGAGCACAAGCAAGACTCTGCCTCCCCCAAATATAGAAGAAAATCAGCAGTGTTTCACAGTAGGAACCTACCAATATAGTCCTTTGGAAGGATAAAGCTAGAGGAACTTCTTGGCCCAGGAGTTCAAAGTGTCTTCAAGCCAGGCCAGTGCCATGGCATCCCAGCTTTGGCCTCAGACAAGGCTCTGTCCCAGAAATAAAACACATAACAAAATAGAACAAAACAGATGGGGGGGGAGAAGGGATATTTTGATTGTCATTTGAGAGATTTATAATAAATATCTACCAAAAGAAAGAAAAGAGGATAGAAATATAAAAGAAAAAAAGGTAAATCTGACAATGAATAGAGCTCAGTTAGTAAATATTTGTCAATATCATTTCATTAGTTGTGATAAATGTGCTATGCTAATATAAGACATTAATAGGAGAGGCTAAGTACAGGGTATGTTGGAACTCCTTGTACTATCTTTGCAATTTTTCTATAAATTTCTAACACTACATTAAAGTAAAAATTTAAAAATAAGATTGGTAAATGGATAGAGGGATGGATAGATAGGTAGCTATGTAATAGCATGTATATTAATATATTATTGGTAAGAATTAAATGCTGAATGTACAAGTGCTTACTGTAAAATCTCTCCAACTTTGCTGCTGTATGTTTGAAATTATACATAATAAAACATTGGCAAGGCTTGGGGAAAAAAGGAAAAAAAGGAAGAAAAACAGTAACAAAGACAGAAAACTTGATATTAAAGAAAATAAAACTGAAAAAAGAAAAAGAAAACAAAATAAAAATTTCAAAAAAATGAAAGAAAAAATTTTTAACATATAGAGCAGGCTCGGCGCCTGTGGCTCAGTGGGCTAAGGTGCCAGCCACATACACCTGAGCTGGTGGGTTTGAATCCAGCCCGGGCCCACCAAACAACAATGACGGCTACAACAAAAAATGGCATTGTGGCGGGTGCCTGTAGTCCCAGTTACTTGGGAGGCAGAGGCAGGAGACTCGCTTGAGCCCAGGAATTAGAGGTTGCTGTGAGCAGTGATGCCACAGCACTCTATCCAGGGTGACAGCTTGAGGTTCTGCCTCAAAAAAAAACAAATAACAAAACAAACAAAAAAAAAACATATATAGCAATATTTTGCCTGGGCACCAGGTGGTGGTCTGTAAAGAAAGAAATAAAAGAGAAACAAGATATAGAGTACAATACATTGTTTGGACGCCAGATGGCACTTCTGCTTAGGAGGCACCTAACCAGGTGGCACCATCAAACATGGTGTTTCTCCCACATATGATGGGTTGTTGGGGAAACACTATATAATTGCTGAGGAGACCCAGGCCTATCTTCCTGACTTATTTGCCCTCAATCAGAGCTTAGAAACTGCACTAGTATTAAATTTACAGCAGGGTTGGGAGCTTGAAGCTTGTGCCAGACTTCTTAGGAGTCATGCCTTGACCTCCCAAACAGTGCTCGTTGGCCACAAAGTGGCTTTTCCATGGCAGTGGGAGCTGCCCAACTCACCCCAAGGATGGCTGCCTGAGCTTAGCAAGTGCCAGAGCCAGCAAGGCACTAGGACTCTGCTGGCTGGTCCTCCCAGCAACCATCCCATAGTGGCAGCGCCTGCTAGTAGTGCTGCTGATGTGTATTCCACCCCATTTGGTGATTTAATCTCCCTGACTGGAGCTGTTTAAGTTCACTTGCATAAGCCCTTCCTAGGCAGCTCCTGGGAGCACCCCAGTCCAAAAAAAACCTGCAGAACAGGCCTTCCCTAACTCTAGCCCTTCCCCAGAGGCCTGGCCATCCTCTGCTCACCACCAGACACTCTCCTTCTGTGATGTTCTTCCAGTGCTCCTGACCTCCTTCTTGGCTCCTTCAGTCCCTACTATCTCACTGTGCTTCCAGTGATGTTTCTGGGCACGACACCCAAGCCAGAGGTGGTTGGAGTCCTCTCTCCTCTGTCTCACTGCAAGTGGCTGCCAAGGAGATGTCTCTAGTCTGCAGTTTTGGACCTCCTCCTCCAAGGTTGGATTGTTTTATTCTAGTTTTTGTTCCTTCCCACCTGGCTATATAATATCTGTTACTGGGCTTAATTTTAACCCAGGGGTTGGGGGTAGTACTAGTGATCTCTGAGTCCTTTCTAACTCTTGACAATCTTTTAATATTTTAAATTAATGTAATTAGAGTCTTACTATGTTGCCCTTAACAGAGTGCCATGGTGTCACATCTCACAGCAACCTCAACCTCTTGGGCTTAAGCGATTCTCTTGCCTCAGCCTCCCAAGTAGCTGGGACTACAGGCACCTGCCACAACACCTGGCAATTTTTTGTTGGAGTTGTCATTGTTGATTTTAGCTGGCCCAGGCTGGGCTTGAACCCTCCAGCCTCCGTGTATGTAGCTGGCACCCTACCGACTGAGCCACATGTGTGGTGCCACAGACAATCTAGAATTACATAAAATGCACCTCCGAAACAGGAAGAGTCATGGAAACTGAGCCTGAGGCATTTGAACCTTGGGCTCTGGCTGGGGGACAGGGTTGAAAAGCCAGGCTTACCTTTTGCCTTCTGCTTTTCCATAACCCAGGAATTGCTGGCCACAGCTACCAGGGTCCCTGTCCCTCCATACCTAACCCACGAGTTCTGCCAGCTGACCTCCTCACTCCTACTCTGGGACCATGGGCAGACTGCCAGCTGACCTCCAAATCTCAACTCTAGGAGCCCCAGTTGACCTCCCAACCCCGACTTTAGGACCATCAGCTGACCTTCCCACACTCTAGGACTACAGGCAGATCACCAGCTGATTTCCCCACCTCAGCTCTAGGACCCTCAGTTGACCTCCCTACCCCAACTCTACAACCCACAGCTGACCTCACCAACTCAACTCTAGGACCCCTGGATGATTTCCCCACCCTGATTCTAGGACCCTCAGATGACCTCACTGCCCCAATTCTAGGACCCCTGGCTGGCTTTCCTGCCCCAACTTTAGGGCTCAGGGAAGTGCTTGCAGTGCCCTACCTTTGTGAAGAGGCGAAAAGCAGATAATGGGGCCCAGAGATGCACAAGGCAAGCCAGTCAGCACGAAAGGTTGGGCTGCTCCCAAGTCAGCCTCTGACTTTAAGTCCTTCTCCTGCCATCTCACAGTTAATCTCTGGCACAAGATATTAAATAAGACATTTGTACATAAGGGTGATAGGGTCAACTCTCTCCCCACCCCTCTTTCTTCCATATAAAAGGATTAAATGCAGTTTCTGCTAAGGAGCACAAAAAGACCACCAGATAAATAACCTTCAAAATGCCAATAAGATGCCTTTATTTAGACTAGCCAGCCAGCTGTCTCCACAAGTCTCTGAGAGATCAGGGGAGAGCATCCCCAACAAGAGTTAATGCACAGCTTTTATAGGTTGGGTGTTGTAGCAAGCAAGCAAGCCACAGCACTCCAAGACCTGCATGTACTCCATGACCGGCACATATGGCACTGTGGTTACTTGGTTAAGCAAAATAACAGCTGGATACAAAACCATTTTTAACATTAATGGGGTCAGCATGAACTAATCCTGCCTGTATGTGTACCATGAAATCAGCAAGGCCTTATCTTGTGTGTGTTCTTCAAGGCCTCATCTCATGTGTCCCCTGCTCAGCCTCCCCTCCTATCCCTGTTTCCTGGGAAAGGGCAATGGGGGAGCTGGTCCCCTGGCCCACCAGGCCACCATCTCATTCCCTACTCCTGATCGTGGGGGACTTCAAATCTTTGATCAAACTTTTACTTTTTCTTCATTCTTACATATGTCTTAAGAGGAGTAGGATGAGGGGTTTTGCAAGAGTGGACAGGAGAGTAGTTAACTAGGGGGACCAATAAAATAGGTTTTCAATTTGCTGACTAGCTTCTAGTCACCTTCTAGTCACTCAAAAGTTTCCCTTTTGAGACTTTGATATATGTTAATTTGGTGTCTCAATATCAGTTTCCTTCTGCAGGTGCTGATATTAATTACTTTTCAGCACTTATATTTTAGGGACTGTGACTCCTGTTGGGTTCTCTACTCAGGCCTTAATAGTACTGTGGGGGGCTAATATACATACAAGTTTTACTTTTCCTTGTGTGATATCCCACTCCCCCTTTCCCAAAGTTAAGTTCAAAGTCTAATTAAGACAAAGCCCTCAAGGAGTTTCCTCAGGTTTCAGTTGTGCATTGACCAGCCAGCTTCTAGTATGTGGCTGGAGCAGGGCATGTTGGACGTCTTAAAAGTTACCTTTACTTTAGGGTAAGTTAGGGGCAGTGAAGCTCTATTCAGCCAACTGTGATAACCTCAGGTGAGGATTCTTCTCATCCTCACTGCTTTGCATGTGGTCAGGATGGTGTAAAGTCCTTTCTACCTTGGTTTGAGGGGGAATGGGCTCTGATTCTAGATCTAGACTTGGTTTCCTTGATTCTCCAGAGAGAAAGAATGTGCAGACACAAAAGACTAAACAAAATGCAATTAATTACCCAAGTGGAAATTTTTCTTGCTACTCTTTCTATGGCTTTTGTTTATTTAATTCAATCTCTCCCAGTTCTTTTCGGAGTCCCTGCTAAATTGCCGAGAATTGACAGAGGCCTCTTTGAACAATAACAGTGGCAAAGGCCTATATCTAATTAAGCTTTGCTTCCTGGCAGAGTTTACCGGTTCCTGTTCTTATGGCCCTGTTCATGCACTTAACTACTCTGTCCAAGCTTTGAGGCCTATAAGTTACATATAGTTTCCAGGTGATACCCAAAGCTTTTGCAATTATTTGCATTATTTCTGTTATGAAGGCTAGTTCATTGTCAAATTTAAACCAGAGTGTCAACTTAAACCATGAGATGATTTCTCTGGGCAACATTTAGACACAGCAGGTAATATTTAATACTGCACAAATTTTTTCAGTATAGCCAATAGGTGATCTTTGTTGAGTCTTAATGCTGCAGGGTAAATACAATTACTGTATATAATTCTATATTTTTGACCAGTTTCTTAGTCCTATTTAACAGGTCAGTTTAGTAAAACAGTTATGTCTTATTTTAAGAGCTGACAGTACAGACAAGGCTGAGATTTCATACAGGTGGGCTACAGCCTCTTTTTTTCTTGAACTATTTTTCTCTCTCTGATTTCCCTTTCCACCAAAGACAAATTACAGCAGAACTAACTCAGTTGCCAAAATAAACTGCACCTTCAGTATACTGGGTTTGCACAAAGTGCAATAAGAATAATTATTAGGTATCTAGGCTCTCCTTCCCTTTAAAATTGGCTTTGCTGGAACCTTTTATAAGGAATCTTAGGTTAAAACTCGAAAGCCTTCTATGAGTCCAGGTTTCATCTGTGCCATTAGATACCTGTGTGCGTTGGGTAAATTCCTCTTCTCTGGAGGTTCCCAAGCACATTTCGATGCCCAGACCCATAGGAAAGTGACCCCTGTTACCCCAGATCAGGAAACATTATTGATGGGTATCTGGCCAGTTTTTCCAAAAGGCTTTTTTGTTGACCTTATAAAGTTAACCTTAACTCCTTAATGCAGTCTGAACATCTCTGGAAATGCTATTCCAGCCAAAGCCTTTAAATAGCCAGTGCCTTCATTATGTTCTATAGAACAAAACAGATTCTTAATGAACTTATGCAAATAACTGTATTGTCAGAAATTAAGAATTTTTAAGAAATTAAACTTACAAATGGCCTTTAAATTCTGGAAAAATTAAGGAGAGAGAAAAAATACATGTTTCAAATTCTGCTCACAAGTACATGTATTGCTTGAAAAGCTATAAATAGCTCAAAAGACAGAAAATGGTTTTCTTGACCTCTGGAAAACACAAAAAGAATCAGCAATATTCCAAACACAAAAGCCATAACAAATTAGCCCAGTTCCATGTAACTGATTTCTGTTCTGTTTGAAGCTGTTAGGTTAGCAATACTCATAGACATGTTATCTTTCCAATGAAAGTTCTAAAAGTCTGTTTTTAATCCGAAGGTACTCAATTTCCAAAGACATCAGGAATTTGAATTTGAGAGAATCCATTAGTCTTTCTTAATATTTCTCTCTTTTTTAGGCAAAAATTTGGACTCAGCTTGTTATAAAAAACACTTTCCTTTTCTTTTTTTTTTTTTTTTTGATTAATTAAAATTATTACCAACAATGTATGTTAGGACAGACCAATGCTTTACAATATTTGAATATACATATAACCATAATCCACACAAAATTAATTACCATTTCATATTTTACAATGTTTCCTATACCTTTTTAATAAACCAAAGAAGTCTAATTTTTTTCCTTAGGTTTAGAACCTGCCAGCCTTGGTACATGTGACCAGCGCCGCAACCACTGTGCTATGGGCGCCAAGCCCCAAATTTAGAGTTTTGATTTTGGAAGGTTTGTTAAATATCGAAGGCTTAAAACATTTGTTCAAACAAGATTACAAGCCAAAAGATTTTAAAAGAAATACATAGTCAACTGGATCACACGTAAACTTCTTCACAAAATCTCTTTTATGAACTTCATTCAACCTGCACAGACAATCTACAAACATTCTGAATCTTCTTCAACTTTTGCCCTGCCTTTCACTTTCATAAACACATTCTGTTTCAGGACAAATCTATCACATAAGATGCTTTCCTTATACAATGCCATTTTTCTTTCTGTCTAATTTCACTTACTCCCAAAAACTTACTTTTTGCAAACAGAATCACAGTTAACCACTCACTCACCAAACTGATAATTAGAACATTTAAAAGGCAAGAATTTTTTTCTTTGACAAAGACTCAACTTTTCCAATAATTTTTTAAATAATTTAAACAATGAAGTTATTGCATTTTACAAATGAGAGACATTTTATGAAATATAACATTGATACAGGATTTTCCTACTCAGAGCTAAACAGGGAATCCTTATTTTTCAGGCTCAGGTGAACTCAGAAATCAGATTTCCATCTCTAGGCACAAACACGTTGCAGACCATACCCTTTGAGCCCTAGCAAGTTTATGAATAAAGCAGTCCCAAATATTTTGGATGGCCCCACCCTAACTAGGGAGCATATACCCTAATTCCTTTCCCAAATAAAAACTGCAAAGACTTGATAACCTTGTCTAAGGTGCAGGACTATATTCATTCATTTGTTAGAATACCCAGTTTGTAAAAGTATGTTTCCATTTATCAAGTACTGGAAATTTTTAGAGGAGGCAGGACAGGGGTGACCCTGCCTAGACTGAAGATTTTTGTTCCATTCCTACACTATTCTGCCCTACTACTATTCTACACTACTTCACTTTCTTAGATTATTTTTATTACCTCCTATTCTCAACTGAACATTCTTCTTCCTCTCCCATGTTAATTTCTTTGTTCTCTCTCCCCCTCCTCTCCCTCCCTTCTTATAGCTCCTAAGAGTGCTTATATCATATT
>CAUYON010073785.1:0-10236 GCA_963573935.1 Arctocebus calabarensis | reverse complement strand
TTGATGTGCGTTCCTCGACCTTGTCTCTTGGCTCAGCTCCAAACCGTTGGCTTTCTTGCTAAATTTCTGTCCTTTAACTCTCCTTCTGGACAGGAGTGTCTGCAGAAAGCTGGCTACAGACCGCCATCTTGGCTCCTCCCGTCAATGAATCTCAAACAAGGATTTTAACAAATGATATACTCTTCCTTTTTAGAACTTGTATTACCCATTTTTAATGTCCCTTTCAAATATATATGTCAAAAGTCCTGGGTACCTTCAGCCCAGTGGTAAACTTTTGATTCTGTGAGTTCCCAATAATTCGTACCTTAAGGTCAGTGAACAGAATTTCTTGGGACAATTCAAGTAGGCTCCATCCAGCTGTTGACCTTGCTCACTGTGCCAGATGTAGTTAAGTGCAGAATTTAACTGATCATGGACACAGAGGAAAGTATTGCACACAGAATGATTGATGAAAGGGAGACTGGTCATTGCTCAGGCATTCAGTGACAACCCACATTTATTGGATGTTTTTATACACACTAATCAGATAAAAGTATAGAAATAGAAAAAGGAACGAATAATGATGAAGCAACAGAAGCTCCCATGAAATGTCTTTGTTCAGCACAAAAGCTGCTGGATACATATATAGTTAATCTAAATTAAACATATTTTCTCAACATCAAGCTGCAAGCTTAGCTACAATAGTGTCTGGCTGTCTATACTGTCTGATAGTTCTCCAAAACTTGAAGCTTGGCCATCAATAAGAAAGAGAAAAGGACAAAGCATCTTTTCCCATAATCTCTGCAAGTGCCCAACCCCCAGCTTCAACCTGTGAAGCCCTCTGGTTACTTCCTCCTGTGAACATGTCCACAGATAAATAATTTTTTCCATCTTAGGACAAGGTTCCTCAGGGAGCACCTGAGGCCATGTCACTTGCTTTGGTTGGCAGGTTGATATCTCTCTCTCTCTCTCTTTTCCTTCTCTCTCTCTCTCTCTCTCTCCCTCTCTCTCTCTCCCCCCCTTCTCTCTCTCTCTCTTTCTCTCTCTCTCTCTTTCTTTGTTCATGTGGTAGTTTAGAGGAAAGAAGGATAGAATGAAATGAGGGGACTTGGGGTAAAGGCATAATTTATCTTCTTGTGCTGTCTTCTATTGTTAAGAAGAGCTTTCCCAATTTATCTCAAGATAGAGTGAAAGGAGGTGCTGCAAATGAACTTTAATTAAATCACACTTAACAATGTGAAGTGTCATTGGCCTATGATATTAGTCCTCTGGGAGTCTGAGAAGGCTATATTGTTGAATTGAGGAGTTCCAGACTGGACTGAGTTATAGTAAGCCTCCAACTCTACTAAAAATGAAAATGCTGAGTCAAGAAGATCATTCGACATAGGAGCTTGAGATTGCTGCTGTGAGGTATGATGCCATGGAACTCCACTCAGGGCAACAGAGTGAGAGTCTATCTCAAAAAAAGAGAGAGAAAAAACATTTTTGATCCGTATTTACATTGAACTAATGTACACAGCTATGATTTAATAAAAATAAATAAATAAATAAAAAGAGAGAGAGACAAAATGAACTTACAGCACATTTTCTGTGAATGCATACATGAGAGGGATTTCTCTGTTCTGTTTAAGAAAGTGTACCCAGACACTTTTTAAAGTGGAACATATACTATCACACATGAGATTTCCTTTTTCTAGTGGTCTTCTCTCTTTTCCTTATTATTTTCCTCTACTTCTTTAAAAATTCCAATGAGTACCTATACTAATGTAAGAGTAATTAGATTATATTGTTTGCATTTATTAGGTAAAGAGCCGATTGTAGTTAAGCCCTTCACCTGAGAGGTATGCCATCTACCCCTTTTGTCCCCTAGGAGAGAGCTTCACAAACACTCTCCTCCTCTTTATTCCACTTTCCTCCACCTTGAATTGGAAATTGTTTCTATTTGTTACAATGAAAGTTACAACTTAATAAATCTCTGCTTATTTTTATTTTAGTTTTTCTTGTTATATAAAATTTATTTTTGTAATATTTTTAGGTGGAAAAGATGATAGGTAGATTTTATTACAAGATACAACAGAAAATTGTATGGAAAAGGATGGAATATCTGGCTCAGACCAGGCGTGGCATGATTCCAAACACATGTTAGCCAAGAGTGCATCACTGGGGAAAACCTGAAGATTAATAATTTAATGTTTTGAGACAAGATGTTCCAATTTAAAACACTAAGAAGTAGGACCATCAATGAAAAAGGAAATCAAATATCCAAGTGCACCAAAACTGTTGTAGGGCAAACAAGAGGTAAACTTGCATTTGTGAATCCAGCCCTCTAGGAGCTGGCCAGGCAGGACCCAGAGGCCATCCTGCCTCCCACTGGGTCCTGACCAGTTGGCTTATTTGAGCAGTGAACCGCTGTCCTTGTCTTCATACACTATGCTAGAGAGGGTCAGGGAGAGGCGCTGGGTATGCATTAATTGTGATGGCAGCTACTCATACTAATGGCCTCAGTGGCTGCTCTCACCAGGGTCAGCACCACTCTGCAGCTGGACCTGCTTGTGTTGGCGATATGGAGCAGGATTTCTACATCTTGCATATTTTTAGAACATTTTACCACTTAATTTTTAAGTTATGTGTCATATTAATGCAATTCTTCCCCAAGTAAAGCTATGACTTTAGGAATGAGTGTATTTATAATAGTTTGTTGACACACATGACCAGCTGCATAAATAACTCTGTCCATCAGCCACTGCCACTATGTGGGAATGTGGGTAGAGCTATCTCTTTTTGCATCAATCTCTGTTGAAAGGCATACATCCATGCATACGCCTGAGGGTTCACATTGGTCGGGGAGCAATATACTTTCTGCTAAAATCCTACATTACCAGATTAAACTGTGACAAACACAGGATCTTGGTGCAAAAAAGAATGCATATGAATGATAGGCTTTCAGTACATACAACACTCTTCAGTTCAATCCCCTACAGTAGGAAACAAAGATGACTACATAGTGACTTCTCCTTTTCATTAACTAGGTGAGTTTTCAACAAAAGAATATAGATAGACCATAATCCTATGTGTTCTGGCCTGAAAAAAAGAGATGTCAGATGAGATGAAATAAGAAAGAATAGAAATAAAACAACAAAAAAAAGCTACTACCTACCAAAGTGAAAATACAATCTAGTTCAACAACTCCAAGTGATCACAACAGATCTATTACAAAAGGCAATTGTTGAAATGACCAAAGTCAAGTTTAGAATATGGATGACAGAAAAGATGAATGTGATCATGTAGAAAGTCAAAAGTGCACACACGAAAAAATTCAAAAGAATATCATAACACAAAATTAGGACAGTATCCTAACAATGACACCATTTTATGGTATCAGATAACTGCCACCTGAAATTTAAATATCAACACATTTATTCAACATTTGACAAAACGCACAGGAGTTTAGATTAATGGATAATATAGAATATTAAATCTGGTTACTTTTTTGACTAGAAAGCCTAAGAATAAGAGAGGGGACAAAATAAGTATATAGAACCTAAGTAGTTAAAACTTGCATGAAATATTGTTTCAAACACAAATATGTTATGGTCATACTGGCATCAATCTTGGTATGTCAAAGATCATAGTGTCATAAATGTTTGTATGTAAAATTCACTGTTTCATGGATCATAACCAATTAACTTAGGTAGTAGGCTCTACCCTCCGTCCAAAATAATTGTTCTGCTTGGGACATATAATGTCATATTGAGAACTTGTAGTTGTGAGATAATTTACAATTTGTCCATTCACTTGAGCATAGCTGCTATATAAGTGTGTGTGAAAAGTGGTCGATTGATTTAAAATAGAACGTTGCTCTGTTGCAATTTGTTCTGATGGCCTAAGTAAAGTTGATGATGGAGGAGGAAAATTGTTTCTGATTGGTTCCATTGTATCAGGAAATATTTGGCTGAAAGGAAGAGTCTTTATTAGAGGCGCATTTACATTTGTACACTTACATTTGTAGAGTTTCTTCAGGAGTGTCAGTGACTAACTCGGAATTATGATCTATATTATCTTCTGCTGTAAGTTGCTTCTTGTTCAAATCTTGAGTTGAAGAATGAGTTGCTAGAGAAGAATTTTTAATCCTGACTCTTTATATTTGTACTAAAAGTTAAGGACAGCCATGTTTAAAATTTGTTTTTAAACATGTTTTACAGTTCTAAAACATAGAACTGTAACTAAACGAAAAGGAGAAGTTTATTTAGTGACATCATTTAGCATAGAACCAATAAGTCTAACTGATAAAAATCTCAAATTTCCATTTCATTTCATAAAAAAAAGTCATCACATAATGTATGTACACTAATGACATATTTTTGTTTTTCTCTTCTTCTTATTAGATAAAATCTTACTTTATAGTTCTGAGTAGTGGGCCATGGCTTCATATCTCACAGCAGCCTCAACTTCTAAGGTACCAAGGATTCACTTGCCTCAGCTTCTCAACATTGTCGGGACTATAGGTGCCGACCACAACAATAGCTCTTTTTACAAAGAGGACCTCACTCTTGCTCAAGCTAGTCTAAAACTCCTGAGCTCAAGCAATCTATCCACTTCAATCTAACAGAGTGCTAGGGTTACATGTGACAGCCATAGTGCCGGGCCTACCAATGATTATTTTTAAGAGTGTACTTACTGAGTAACAAATATTCAAAAAGTTATGCCCACAAATGAAAGCAGCTTATATATTAATAATATCAGTAAATACCAAGTCATTATGTGGCTTCAGTAAATTCATTTGGAGTTAACTGGTAAAATTCAAGGTTGTTAGCAAATTTTTTAAAAGTCTGAAATATGTAACAGTTTGTTATTAAGGATTTGACAGTTACAACTTAAGTATTCATATCATTTAAGAAGTCTTACATTAGTCTACATACTAACATACTTACATTTATATGTATACACATACACATACTGAGATTAAAGTTAAAATATAAAATTATGTCTGAGAGTATACATTTTTCTTCTACAGGTGATACTTATATATTTTTAGTACCTTGCTTAAAGCAGAGGCTTCTTTTTCTTCTGCCAGAAGCTCAGATAGTGGATCAGATCTTTCAAAATTCTGTCACTTTTTACTAATTCATAAAGATTAATATGTCAGACTAAACTTTTCATATTTCTAGTCACAAATATTCTAAAAGGGCTCTTTCTCTCTAAAATTTCCTGCTTAAAGAGTTCTTAATTAATCACTATGGACCTTCCAGTCTCATCCCACCAAATAGACTGAAATTAGTCACTATAAACTATTTTCCAGATTTTTCTGGGAAAATTCAAACAAGGAAAATCCTCATCTTCATCTGCTTTAGTCACAAGATATACAATGTGGTCATTTTATCAAGGACTCTTTACAAAGAGCCAGAAAAGCCATTTCTTTCAATCATTGACCTAAGGTCTGGGTCCCCTGGAAAGGTATGATCATCCAATTGACATGTAAGAAAGGCTTTTGCAGAGAAAATATCTTGTAATTTTGACCCATCTTCTGAGGAAACATCTTGAATTTGTGAAGAATCACATGCCAGGTCAAATAAATTTCTTCTCAGATGTTGTTCTCATCTGCATGGTTATCAACCCACAGCATCAAATACTGTTTCAGAGGCCTATGCTGGCAAGCTAATCTAGATCATGACAAGGCATTCAACCTGAGTAGCCGTGACATCACAAGATGAGTTTTGTATCCTAACAATAAGCCCTCTATGGCCAATAGTGTTTCCCAACTACTATGTGATTTTATCCAGTTAAATAAAATATATACTATTTACATACCGTGATTTTTATAATCTAATTTCTGTAGAATGTTTCAAATAAGTTATTTTGTAATGATCCTTGAACTCAGTGAATTTTACATACAAACATTTATGCCACTATGACCTTTTACATACCAAAATTTATGCCAGTATGACCATAACATATGGTGAATAGGCAAAGAGGAAGGCAATCTGAATAAGTATTAAAACCTTGGTAATATATAAATAAAATTTGCATAAAATGTATCTGTAATTACCATTTATCTATAATCATTTATGATTAAAATAAAGTATAACTAATTTTCATAAAATGTTTGCTTATTTTACACAAATATTCTCTATTGAAACACAAATTTAAAACATTTTCATAGTCATATCAATAAAATAAATATTTCATTTGGTAAACCTATACATACTTGAAAGTGTTTTTACATAAAATTACTTTTGAAAAGGTAATATTCCCTTAAGAAAATGCAAATATTGGAAAATAACAATAGTGTAATAAGTAATATATATTTAGAAGTAAAATGTATGTTTGTGAAACATTATTTCATCCCAAACTTAATGTACATGCATATTTTAATTACTTAGGATCTGTAGACTTATTTTGTTCCCTTTTCTTATTCTTAGGCTTTCCAGTCTAAAAAGGAAACAGATTTGAGAATCTACATTATTCATTAATCTAAACTTCTGTGCCTTTTGTTAAATGTTGAATAAATGTGTTGATATTTAAATTTCCGGAGGCAGTTATCTTACACCATCAAAAGGTGTCATTGTTAGAATACTGTTTTAATTTGATGCTTTAATTTTTTTTTGAATTTGTTTGTGCATTTTTGACTTTCTATATAATCACATTCATCTTATCTCTCATCCATAATATAAATTGACATTTGTCATTTCAACAATTGCCTTTTGTAGTAGATCTGTTGTGATCATTTGGAGATGTTGAACTAGTTTATATTTTCACTTTGTTAGTAGCATTTTGTTTTTATTTTTGTTTTTGTTTTATTTGTTTATGGAGTAACTATTTTTTGTTGTTATTATTGAAAACTCACCTAGTCAATGAAAAAGAGAGGTCACTCTCTAGTCATCTGTGTTTCCAACCGCAGGGGATTGGCCTGAAGAGTGTTGTATGTGCTGAAAGCCTATAATTCATATGCATTATCCATTGCGCAAAGCTCTTGTGTTTCTCACAGTTTAATCTGATGATGGAGGATTTTAGCAGAAGGTATGTTGCTCCACAGACCAATGTTGAACCCTCAGGCATGTGGGTGAATGTCTTCTTTTCAACATAGATTGATGCTAAAGGAGATAGCTATTGCTACATCCCCACATAACGGCAGTGGCAGATGGACCAAGCTATCTCATCAGCCAGTCATGTGTGTCAATAAACTACTGTAAATACCCTCCTTCCTAAAGTCATAGCTTTTACTTAGGGATGAATTGCCTTAACATGACTCAAAACTGAATAATTAAGAGGTAAAAATGTTTGAAAAGTATGCAGCAATTTAGCACTCCTGCTCCAAGAGGCCAGCACAAGCAGGTCCAGCTAAGCAAGGGCAGTGACCCTAAGTGAGAGCAGCCTCTGTGGCCCTTAGGGTGAGCAGCTGCCATCACAATTAATGCAAGACCATGTGCTGCTCACTGCCCCTCTACAGCACAGCATGTGGAAACAAGGATTGAAGTTCACTGCTAAACCAAGCCATCTGGCCAGGAACCACCAGGAGGTGGGGTAGCCTTGGGCCCCTGCCTGGCCAGCTGCCAGAGGGCTGGAATCACAAAGGCAAATTTACCTCTTGCTTTCCCTATAACAGTTTGAATGCACTTGAAAAGTTGATATTCTATTTCATTGATGGTCCTATTATTTTAGTGTTTTAAATTGGAACATCTTGCCTCATAAAACTTTAAATTATTAACCAGGTTTTCCCACATGAAGCTCTCTTGAATTACATTTGTTTGGAATCATGTCACAGCTGATCTGAGCCACATATACCATCCCTTTGGATACGACTTTCTGTTGGATCTTGTAGTAAAATCTACATGTCATCTTTTCCACCTAAAAATATTAAAAGAATAAATTTTATATCACCAAAGAACAAAAATACTAGAATAAAAATATGTATAGATTTATTAATTTATAACACTCAAAGTAACCAGTATAATTAATTTCCAATTCAAGGTGAAGTAATATGGAATGGAGAGTAGGAGAGTGTTTGTGAAGCTCTGTGCTAAGGGACAGAAGGGGTAGATTGCACACCTCTCAGGTGAGGGACTTAACTACAAATTTGGATTTTACCTAGGTCTACCCATTCACCTCATCCCCTCTCTTTTACCCTCAAAACTCACACTTTCTATTCCCCTACACCAGTTACAAAGACTGATTAGAACACATCTTGGTTTTCAGAGTTGAGCTAAAGAGTTGACGGGGTGGAGTGGACACTGAGCAGAAGCATCCTACTGGATGATTTCAAAAATATGCTAAATGAAGATATAAAACAGGATTTAGAGCACCAGTGCTGTGATGAGAGGCAGACAGGGCAGCTGTGCATCATTAAACATCTCCATGCCTCTGTCTGGTAATAAATAACTTCACGTTCTATACAAATTTATATTTCTTGAGAAACAGGAATATTTCCAACAAGTAACACAATGGCATTTGAACTTGGCCAATAACCCTATCTGAGCAAGCAGAATGGGGTGGAGTTTGGTGTTTTGCTGTGATCACAGAGACATTCTTACAGAAGTCATCACACCCATCGATATTATTGGCACTCTCAGGCTCACAGGCCTTTTCTCAGATAAGCCATGGCTACTCACAATTGTGAGTAGTGTCATAGGGTCACAATTAATTAAATGCCAGGTACTTCCCAACTCTGACAGCCCTATCCATAGGGTTCCTCCATCAAAGTGTATCCATGTCTGTCAAGTATACTTACTCCTCCTCGTTGGGGAGGGAGAAAGAGGCACACCTTCCTGAAAGCAGCCCTAGTACTTTCTCAAAGCATTTGACAGTGACCAGATTTGAGGTAGGAAAAGTATAGGACAGGAAGTTATGAAAAGTACAGGATATTTTGTTCTCCTCCCTAGAGAAAGTGCTTATTTCCATCACAGTAACAGGTAGGTGCTTACACATCACCTTGCAGTCCAGACGAAACTGCTGGCATCAACTGGGTGAGTTCCAGATGGAAATGTTTCAACAGGAGAGGATCTTGACACCCTGAAGATAGCTAAATGTGCCTTAAGCTCTGAAGGGAGGAGTTTTTTTGCATTACAATGAGGCTGTGTAGGAAGAGAAGGGGTGGGATGTGGTGTGCAACCCCCAACACTTCCGCAGGTATTCTCTTTAGTAAATCATTATCAGGCCTAAGCCTACATAGAAGAAAGACCTACCATCACACCCATCTCTGGTGGCTTGTTTTTCCCTGAACAGACTTTCCACCACTTCACATCATCTCAAGAATTCCTTGATTGTACCCCTTGATTTCACTATTGTACACAGCTATTTTTTAATAATAAAGATAATAAAAATAAATAAAAATAAAAAATATTAAAAAAAATACAACAATAAAAAACAAAATAAAATTAAATTAATTTAAATTAAAAAAGAATTTGTTGAAACTCTCATATGATGTCTAAACTGTTTTTCATCCTTGGAAATGCCCTGCCTTTTCAAAGCAAACCTAGGTAGCATTCCTCTTTATTGGTTTTATGAATTTACATATAAACCCTCATCCCCCTAAAATGCCAAGGGCAACCAAACTATACCACAATCACAAAGACATGGTTAAGTCTCTCTAGCCAGTCAGAGATGTTTATTTTACAAAGATTGAGTTATTTCTGAATGGCAGGCCTATGAAGATTCACATGAGTTGACATGAAAATAATGTGCACTAAGATGATGAAATAAGAATTTCTGAAGTAATGTAGATCATTATCTGGACAAGAATCACTTCTTACCTCTCTCCCTTCCATTTCTATTCCAGAAATAACTTCAGTTTGAACTTTATTGTTTGAGCTTTAGTTATTATTATTTTTTTAATTTATAGGAAACTTACTAGGTGCTGATATCCCTTGCACTTTAAGGGAAAAATATCTGGGCTCTTTTTCTCTCCAACTGTCTCCCCCCATCCCTGAGATTTGAGTTTTATTCAGACTTATCATATTTATGGATGGATTTGCCCTCTGTGGAACAGCTATATAAAGAAAGAAGTTAAAAAGACAGTTGCAATAGATCTTCATTTTAATCCTAGTCTTGTCGAAGTCCCAGTCATAAAGTTGATACTGTGATCAGTGGTTCACTTAGATTAGGGAGTGAAATGTGTATGTTCTCTTACCCTGAGTTGTGGGTAGGGTGATCTGCATTTCTATGGTGTCCCTCCTTTTTGTGTTTCTGAAAAAGAAGAAAAAAATGAAGAAGGGGAAGAAAGAGAAGGAAGGAAGGGGGGAAGAAGAAAAAAACAAAAAGTCC
>CAUYON010073783.1:0-33237 GCA_963573935.1 Arctocebus calabarensis | reverse complement strand
TAGTCATGGGCATAATCGGACGCTTGATACTCATTATTTCTGTATACCTGGGATAAAGAGAAAACCTACCTCATAAGTTTGTGGAGATGTCATATGATTTTCCTAGGCCTCAATTCCATGAAAGGACTGTGTCCATTCATTAATACTTTCATTCACCTCGCTCCAGCAGAAGGGACTGTATTCTTTCATTAACTGAGTTCTGGCCCCAGGCGACCTAAATATAACAATTGAGTTCTGGCTGCCTGTAACTTCAGAGGACCCCTGTCAGCTAAATGTAACAATTAAATTCCAACTAAATAACCCCGTGCAACTATGTATACCCCTGAGCAAAGAGCCCAGGGAGAGCCAGAGAGAGGGAGCAAGGGAGCTTCCTGCCCCACATACCTGTGTTCTCTGCCAGGAGCTTTGGTGTTTTTGTATTCTTTTCTTTTCTGTAAATAAATCCCGTCTTACCACTGATGTGTGGTCCGTGGATTCATTCTTCGAATCACTGAGACCGAGAACCTACTGAAGAGGAAATTCGGGCATCATAGGTATAGGTCCAAGAGCAGAAGTCCGAGTCCAGGCAAGGACAGGGACAAATACAGGGAGAGGGCCTTGGACTGACGGCGGGATAAACACGGGGACCCCTGAAGTCTGTCACCGGGAGGGACATTCGCGGTGGTAAAGTCACCAGCAGGGGTAGGGCCTGTGCACATCTCCGAGCTCCAGCGGGCCCTGTGGGGGGTGAGGTGAGCAAAGGCCGGAGAGTGAAAGCGGAAGTTCTGTCCTTCACCCAGACCGAGGCCAACCTGAGCATGAGGACGTGGATCAAGAGACCGGAGAAGAGTCAACCCAAATCCACCACGAAGTCTTGTCAGGGAGGCCTGTGAGGAGGCCTCCGTGTGGAGTCTGGACTGACCTGCTCGCCTCCCCTGGCCCATGCCCCTGAAGGAGGACGACTTTCTGGAACGCAGGCGCCTCGCCCGCATGTCGGATCCAGGGAAGTGGGAGATGGAAGGGATGATGGCTGCCAATGTCCCTTCCAAAGAATGTCCAGACTTTGATGAAGAGGCTGTTACTCTCCCTACAGTGAATGCTAAAGAGGACGAGGACCTGGGGATAAACTGGTTGAAGAAGAGCCTCTGTCCCTCCATCCCTGAGAGGGCACAACCGAGCATGGACACGAGCCCCGTTGAAATTATTAAGAACCCCGATGGCTCCCTCTCCCAAGCAGCCATGGTGCAGAGTGCCTGGCTCCCGTCCCCACTATCCCAGCTCGAACATTTCCAGTGGAAATACTGTACACAAAGGACCGTGAGGCAGATTATCTGGATTCCAGCCTGATCACGGTCAAGCAGATCTATTTAACAGACCCAGCGGGTGACATCCTGGTCTTCTGACTGGTCAGGAAGAGACTGATTCAGCTGTGAGATCCTCTGTGAAAGAATCAAATCCCCGGGACCTGGTGCCCCAAGTTCATTATTGTCCCAGTGTACTCTGCTCTTCCCAGGGAGATGAAACCTGCATCTTTGACCCAGCTCCACCAGGCAGCAGACGGGTTGGGATTGCCACCAACAGGGCAGAGACATCGCTGACGACAGACGGCGTCTACTGTGTTGTGGACCCTGGATTTGTGAAGCAGAACGTTTACAATTCAAAGACAGGAATTGACCAACTCGTGGTGACGCCTGTTTCTCAGCAAAGCAACGAAGGAGCTGGCAGAGCTGGGACAAGAGGCCCAGGGAAGGGTTACAGGAACGCGCCTACCGGGATGAAATGCGGACCACCAACGTGCCAGAAATCTGGAGAACTAAATTAGGTAACGGTGCTGCTCAAGGCATGGGCGTCAGTGACCTGCTGTCCTTTCTGTCCTTTGATTTCATGGATGCACCCCCAATGGAAACATTGATCACAGCCGTGGAGCAGCTGTACACACCGGGGACCCTGGATGAGGAGGGCCTGCTCTCTGGCCTGGGCCGCGGGAGGGCAGAGCTCCCTCTGGCGGCCATGCTGTGCAAAGCGCTGATCATCACGTCTGTGCGTCTGGGCTGCGGGGAGGAAACGCTGACCATCTTATCCATGACGTCTGTGCAGAACGTCTCCTACAAACCCATGGGCAAACAAGCCCTTGCTTGTCAGAAGAAGGCCAAGTTTCACCAGATCGAAGGGGCCCGCCTCACCCTGCTGGCTGTGTACAACTCCTGGAAGAACAAGTTCTCCAACCCAAGGTGCCATGAGAACTTTATCCAGGCTGGTTCCCTGCACCAGCCCGGGACATTCTCATGCAGAGGTCAGGCATAATGGCCAGGCACAAGCTGGTTGTCGTTTCCAGTGGTTAAGTCCGTGGTGTGAGTGCAAAGGGCCATCTGCAGTGGTTATTCCTGATGCTGGCAGGAAGGACCCACCAGATTACGGACACTGATTGCCCAGCAGGTGGTCCACATCCACGGTCCAGGGCTCTCTCCAATAGACAGCCGGAATGGGTGGTGTACCACGAGCTGGTGCGATGGAATACAGCCGTGAGGTCACTGCCATTGACCCCCGGTGGCTTGTCCAACAGACAGCCGGAATAGGTGGTGTACCACGAGCTGGTGCGATGGAATACAGCCGTGAGGTCACTGCCATTGACCCCCGGTGGCTTGTGGAGTTTGCCCCAGCCTTCTTCAAAGTCACGGCCCAAGCAAGCTGAGCAAGCAGAAGCAGCTCAGCAACGTCTTGAACCCTTGTACAGCCTGTATGAAGAGCCCAGGACTGAGGATATCCTGGACCTTCCATCATGGCTGGAAGGCAAGCTTGACCGTTTGCCTCCCCAGCAGCCGCAGCCTAGGCCTTGGACTTAGCTTTTATGGATGAAAAGCTGGGACTGAGAATGCAGCTATCCTGTGACTGAATATCTCAACTGGGCATTTCTAAACTTGATTCATTTCTTCCCTGATTGTAAAATTGGTACAGGGATTTAAGCCTGGCTTAAAGCCAGAGACCCCAGCCCCCACCACCCCAAGTCTTTCTTCCACAAAGGGGCAAGTTGTATTGCCCTGGGACGGGAAGGCCAGCGTGAGCGCCTGGCACAGGGACGCACTGAGGGCCCTGGTGCCCTCCGGAGGGGGCAGCCGCTGTGCTCATCTCCAGTGTTGACTCCACTTCCCGTCCCCTCGCCAGTCCCTGTGCTTCAGCTTAACTTCTTGGAATTATTTATTTTCATAAGAAAACAAACAAACAAACAAAAAGAATAGTCTCCTAATCCATCGAGGTAAATACAAAAGATGCAAAGCTCACATCTTTTTGGCCCATTGATGGGATTTGCTTGTTTTTTGTGTAGTCTGGTCACCAGCCCTTTCATTCCTAACATGGGAATATCTCCCCCCATTCTGAAGGTTATCTATTTGCTTTATGTCCTTAGCGTGGAGAAGCTTTTCACCTTGATCAGGTCCCGTTTATATTCTTTTGCTGCAGTTGCTGATGAGGTCTTCATGAATTCTTTCCCAAAGCCCATACAATGAAGAGTTTTTCCCTACACTTCTCTCTAGGGTTAACCTTTCATGTCTTGGATTTATCTCTTTTATCCAGCATGAGTTAATTTCTGTAAGAAGCAGGGGCCCAGGTTGTCTTTTATGTGTGGCTAATTTGTCCCAGGACCCATGATGACTGCACTATCAAGCAACTCCCAGGGACAAGGTGGCTGTCTGACCTTCCTGGACTCGAATCCTAACTCCCCACAGTGCCACTTAATCATCTCAAACACGATTAGCATCATCTGACCTGAGGACACTCTCTGGGTTCTCTCTCATCCCTGGTCCGAGTCCTGCTTTGTTTTCATTCTGGTGAGGCATGTTCTGCTCCAGTTTTCAGGGACTGGTTGATACAGGATTACCCCACTCAGGGCTGAACAGAGATTCCCACATTCTCCAGGCCCAGGTGAGCCCAGGAATCAGACCCCCATTTCCAGGCACAAAGAGGCTGCCTTTTTCAGACCACCCTCTGGGCTGTAACAAGATCATGAACAAAGCAGCCTGAGATATTTTTGGGGTAGTTCCACCTTAAGTAGGGAGCACTCAACCCAATCCCTTCCCTGAGACAAAAACTGCAGACACCTAATAACCCTGCCACACGGGATGGACTGCATTCAACTTTGAAAGGATATTTTTCCACCTATTAAATCCTAGCCAAGATGTAATTCTCCAGACAATATATATCCCTAGACAAAGGACCCAGGGAGACTTCTGAGTTGGGTCTTCCCCTTTTCCAGAAGCTCTGGTGCTTTTTACTTTTTGTGTATTCCTTTCTGTCTAACAAAATCCTATCTCACCACTGAAAAAAATAAATAAATATACTCTATCCACAGTCACATTCTGAGATAAAAGGGTTTAGATGGCTACAACATATGAATATGGGGGCGGGCATAATTCTGTTCATATCATGTATGATGCTCGGAACTTCAACAATGCTAGCTTTGGCAATTCAGTAAATGACAATGCACTTTTTCCAAGTTAAGGAAAACATGTAGAAAATAAGGACTATCAATGACAGAGTTCATTTGAACATGTCGTGTTTGAATTGCTTATGGAAAATTAAAGCAGAGATGAGGGTAGACTATATATATATTCATATACATGTGTATGTATGTAGGATCATGTGTGTTTATGTGGAGGTAGGTTGGCACCATACTCCGTATAATAACATTGCTTCATTTGAATAATACAATATGACGTGAAGTTGACATTGGATAATCAATAGTATATATATTTACGATTCAAAATAACTAAAAGGGCTATAAGAATTAAGTTAAGGTTGAATCCTTTTCACGTCATCCTTATTAGTTGTGCAGCCAACAATTTTATTTTATTTTACTATTTTTTTCTCTATATATGTACATGTGTTTATTTGGTTTCCACTTTTTGCCTTCACAAAATTGAAGAGGCTTAAAATTTAATAACAATAACAATGTTTAAGATAAGGACTAGAAACAAAAATCACGGAAAGAATGAAAGAAAATAGCCAACAATTTTAAATTCCCCTATTCAGAGAGGCTTAATTACTTCATCAATTTAAGCGTAGACATTCTTTAGCTCTTCTAGTTCCCTGCTACGTGTTGTTCCTTATGTGTAGCTGGCTTGAAATACAGAGTCAGGTATTTCTGTACTAGCAAAATCTCTGTTGCCTTGATTATCTTTCTAGCGAGAAACTAGTTTCTCAGGCAATAACATATTTCAAGATTTTTACATTTTTGTTAATTAATCCTTCCTTAAATGATTTAATTTGAATAAGTCATTTCATTCAGCTAGAAAATAGAAGACTCTCTGAAGCCAACAGCTTTTCAAGACGAGTTAGTAGCACAAGGGCATGCTTACGTGAGAGGAGAACATTCTAATCAAGCTGGGCGCGGTGGCTCACGCCTGTAATCCCAGCACTGTGGGAGGCTGAGGAGGGAGAATTGCTTGAGCTCAGGAGTTCGAGACTTACCTGAGCAAGAGTGAGACCCCCAACTCCTAAAAAAACGAAAAACCCAGCCAGGCACTTCCGTGAGCAGCTGCTTCCCGAGTCTGAGGCAGGGGATGCCCACAGCCTGAGTCTGAGGTTGCAGTGAGCTATGATGCCATTGTGCTCTGCTCAGGGCATAGGGTGGGTACTCCATCAAAACAAAAAAAAAAAAAAAAAAAAAATTCCGATCAAAATAAAGAAACCAAAAAAGATTTTAGATTTCCATAGGTGACAGAATCATATATAAAGAAACATTAGGCAGATGGTACTCAGAAAAATATCTTAAGATAAATCATGTTTGGTGATCTATTTTTACTCTGAAAGTATGAGAAAATTATAAGTTTTTTAAGTCACTAGTTTGCAAAGGAATCCTAGCAATACAACTGTATGCACTAACATATTATTATTTTGAGACTACTTCTTTATGTATGAATACTAGGTTACTTATATGCAGTACAAGCAGTTTATTACTTTTAGTTGAATATACTGTTCATTTATAGTGACAACTAATGTGACATTTTTCTGTTATCATAGTGATTTTAGAAGAAAACTTTTAGAAAGTTATACAGTAAAATGTCTTCCTTGTCTTGGGATTTTGCCTTATTCCTAGATTTCTCTTCTTAAAAGGAAAATGTCAATAATATTATCTATATTATTATAGTCCTTCCCTTAAAGAAAGTTAATACATTGTTCTTACGTTATGTGAATTTAGGTAGAAATTTTATAAATGTATGTGGGTGTATATATAGCCTGTATATTCATATATACACTTTCATGTGTTTGTAATTATTTTTATCATTTGTGTTTAATATTGTATCTGTGTTTATTAACTATTATTTACTTAGAAATATTGTTTTAACAATAGTTAACATTTAATTAAAAATTAAATTTATTACATATTTTTGACTTTAATTTTCAGATTGTGACAGTTCAAGCAATATAACAAGATGAAAAGATTTTAATGATATTAATGAAAAGATTGATTTTTTATATTAATTTCTTTATCATGGAGGACATGAACAATTAATTATCAAAGTGGGGGGGGGAAAGGCTGAGAATTCAAGAGTACCCTACAAATTTCTTGTAATGAGTCATCTCAGACCATCTGCGTGGTAATAGTAAATGAGAAGAAAAAATATGCCCACATGTTTTTATTCAAATGTAATTCAGTCCACTTTCTCCATCAAACTGTTTTTCACTTCCCATTGATGTTGATTATATTTTTTCACATAAATGTGATGAAAAGATCATTGTGTCTTTACAGCTACAGTTACCTGAATATCATTCCTTGAATATAACTGCATTGCTTGAACATCACCCCCATACCTTTTGTTAACTAGGTCTCTCTATATCATTTTGATAAAGTTACAGGATAGTTTTTGAATTTTTTTTTTTTTTTTGAGACAAAGCCTCAAGCAGTCACCCTGGAAAGAGTGCCGTGGCATCACTGCTCACAGCAACCTCCATTTCCTGGGGTCAAGTGAGTCTCTTGCCTCCACCTCCCAAGTAACCGAGACTACAGGTGCCTGCCACAATGCCCAGACATTTTTTGGTTGCCCCCGTCATTGTTGTTTGGACGGTCTGGGGGCTGGATTCGAACCCGCCAGCTCAAGTGTACGTGGCTGGCGCCTTAGTCCATTGAGCCACAGATGCCGAGCCTGTTTTTTGAATTTTTATCTCAGTGTGTACTGTATTCATCATTTTTCCTCCTTACACAACAGGAGAGCCCAACCATGGAGTTTACTTTCAATAAATAGAACAAACCAAGCACAGGACATGTACACAATTTCTAGTACCACTGACTTTCCCATCATCTAGACATATTGTCTACAAGGTTGTTTTCAAAATGTTGCTGCCTTTAATTCTAACTGGACATAATTAACTCGTGTTTTTGATAGATATTCTTGTGGAAGGGTTACGTGGTTTTGCAATAACATTTAGAGAACTAAAACATAAGCTGTTAACATTTAAAAAAAAATAGCAGGCATTGTTTTGCCCAAATTTAGGTTTGTACATGGACAAATAGATGTTCAGAAAGGTTCAGTTACACAAAGTTGTTGGGTCATAGTTAGAAAATGGAACTTTCACGTATTTCTATCCCTAGTTATATTTTTCCGAATATGACACACTTCCTCTAAGAAAGTGAAAGATCCTTTGCTGACATAGGTTGATAGGATCCGGAATCTTCTTTTTACTAGTCTGAGGATGCCATTTCATGCTGTTTTTGTGCAGATTCGTTTGTGCATAATACTATGGGTCATGACTCTATTATAGTTTTAAACTAAAGCAGTGATGTGATTAGGTTCCCTTAAAATTAAACCTTTGCTATTTGTTAAGATTCTGTGTATGTTTTAAGGTCTCGATACATCAATATGAATTATATGAAATATATACAATACATAAATATGATATTATATATGTGTGTATATAAAGTTATATATCATATAACTTTTTACAGGTCCAATCTAATTTGACTGCATTGGGACAACGGTCTTTGTGTTAACATAAAGTTCTGTATTTATTTGTCACTGACCTGCTAATAATGCATTGCAGTTATTTTTGCTCTCCAAAAATCTGATAATAGTGAAGATGAAATGATAACTCATCTTTACCTACTGGATCACAAATTTCTCATTCTGGAAACTTAAAATAATTAGTAAAAATATTGAATGTTTGCTTTTGAAAAGTTTGTACTTAACATGATAATGCAATCATTTTCCCCAATAAATTTCTCCAAAATTGGCTGTATCTGAACTCCAGATTCACAAAATGAACCAGTTTATTGATATCTCCACCCATATGTCTCCACTTCATTATCACCTTAACGTGTAAAATAGCAATCTTGCTTTTGCCATCACCCCCTCATCACCAAAGCTGCTTTTCTCCCACTCTTCCATAAATCGGTAAATGACAACATTATTCATGTACTCATTCAAGCCAAAAACTTTAGATTAAATTTTGATTTATTTTTGCTAACACCTCACATCCATATCATAAATAAATCCTGTCTGATTTACATTAACGTGCATCCAGGATTTGATTAATCGTGTTTTATCTTAGATACCATATTTTTATTGCTAAGGTAATAGGATTTTTTCTGTTATGGTTTTCACAATAGGGACGCGTTGGAGTCTGAGAGGAGCAGAGCCAAGTCCTCAGGGAAGGCTCGCTGTAAACTACCAGCCCGACAACCGTCTGAGCAAGCCCAGCTGAGATAAGCAAGCTTCTACCAGTTCTGAAAAATTGATTGGACAGCCCAAAAACTTACGGGAAGAAAAGTTGATTGCTTTTTGCCACTGGCTTATTGTGATTGCTTGCTACACAATATTACGTGGTGACAAATTAGTGGAAGGGTATGAGTTTATGTGTGTGTGTATAAATTTTCTTTGTTTAACCTTGTCTCGTTTTGGTAACATAAACATGATCAAATGCGTGGATTGGTTAGCTTGTCATGTTTTTAATGTTTCGAATACCTTTTGTGACAACTTATTTATTCATTCTTAAACATTTAAATTTATTTTTGGTTTATTTAGATTTTCTATAATTTCCTGCACCAAATTTGCTGTTTGATAAGCTTTAGAAAATTTAACATTTCATTCTCATCTACATATACATTTGAATCAATATTGTTGCATTACTGAAAGTTTTAGTTAAAATTATGTTCTTTTAGCTTTGATATTTCTTGTCCTTTAATATACTTATTTAACCGTATAAATGACCCCCTTAAAATTTAGCTGCATCCTCTTAAATATTCTAAAAATAACATTTTACTTTCATTTAAGAAGAAATCATTCATAAATAATTTTCCATAGACTTTGGGTGTATTTCGTTATTTCCTCAATTTATTTCTCTGTGGCAAATAAACATGACCCACATTATGGATAGTTTTGAAAATTTATAGTGATTTACTGGTCACAATATAAATAAGAGTGTTACACATGAATGATTTTACTTTAAAATATTTTATTGCTTCTTGTTAGCCACGAAGTTCTTTGGCTTTTAATATTATTTTGTAAATTGCAGTGTTCAAATTCTTGCATCCTCATTTTTCTTTCAGGCTTATACCTTGATTTCTGGGAGAATATTAATAAAATTATCAAGTATTTTAATTTTCAATTTGCACTAATTCTATCACAATATGAAACACATTAAAAAAAAGCTTCTGCACTGCTAAGAACACTGTAAGTGTAGCCAAATATTCTTAATTACTTCTAAGTGCAGTCTAAATAACGTGTACATGTGAACATAGTAGAATAATAGACATTGGAGACTGAGAATGGTGGGAGGATGGGAAGAGAATATGAGATGAGAAATTGCCTAATGGGTAGAATATACATTAATTGGGTTAGAGTTACACACATGTCCCAGACTTCACCACAACATAACATATACATGTAACAAACCTACACAGGTGCCCCATAAATCTACAGAAAAAATTAAAAAGAAGTATTTCAATGCATATTATTGCTTCCAATAGAGGTATGGGAGAATGTGATTGTATGTGTGTTTGTTGGGATAATAGTGGATATATATATGTATATATATATAAATCTAAAGATAATGCATAAAACAAATTATATTTTAGATACTAATAGTTATCCTAGGGATTATATTTGTCATTTCAACTTTGTTTTATGGATATTAATTATATCAGTGGTGTCAAGATTGACACAGTCTCTTCTACAGAACCTGACACTCATATCATACTTCACAAATGATTTGCTCAATACTCCATGTCAAGAATTGTCCAAATGGAATTATCATGTTAAAAAAGAAAAAAAAAAGTATACACTTATAATGTTGCCAAAAAACATCACCAATTTCTGATTAATATATCTAATATAAAATAAACATTCAAAAAATATTTGTATTGACTCTAAGAGATAGTTAATTTCTTTGATAGAAAAATTAATACTTGAAAGAAAAGCTCCAAACAATGTTTTTGTGCAGATGACCCCAGAATAAGTATCAAAATTTTTCTCACCTATGAGTGGACCTGTGGGTACTTAAAAGAAGAGTCATATTTTGATGTACTTGCATTGCTCAAAATGATAATTTAATAAACTTAAAATGAATTTTCAATTGTTTACTATAAGTAAGTTAGAAATTTAGTGAAGAAAACAATTGCAGATGACAGAAAAAATGAAACTGAGATAGGAGAGGAGTGGATCAAAGCAAAGCAGGTACACGTTCAGACTATAGAAACAATACCAAGAGCCCCAATTCTGTCCTAAGTGCCACAACCCAATGCCTGGCTTTTTCAAACAGAAAAACTGACTTGCAGATCTTCACCCTGGCCCAGTGTGACTGGCTCAGAGGTTGCTGAGTACTGAGAGACAAGGCTCACTGCCCTCTCAGGGAAAGTGAGTTAATTTGGGGAGTTAGGAAAATAGCGAGGAAATGCTGAATGTGCTGGAGCAGGGCAGGCACCTAAACCTCCTTACGAGAGAAAAAGTCTCTCGGAAAGATAAGGAGGAAAATATCTCCTTTCTTCTGTCTTCTGAATATTGGCAGCAGTACCAGATCTTCTGCACATAAACCTTCTTTTAGTTTTCATCACCACTCTTGAGATTTGTGTGAATGGTCTGATTGGGGTAAGCTTTGACATCCTATTCCTAGACTGTGTTCCTTGTCCCATCCTCTGTTTGTGTTAAGATCATAATAACTTAGAGTAACAAAAGTGAGAGTTAAGTCATTCTAATTAAGGTAGCTAGTTCAAGAAATAGTTTGGTTAGAAAATGCAAGCCCAGCAAGAACCATGACGTAAGGGTTTAGCTTTCCCCCATTAGATTGACGATTAAAATAGTGATGTGTGTAACAAAGATGGAGCTAGCCCAGAGCGAGGGGCTTTTTGCTGGTCCTTACCCTTGGAGGTGGAAAGTCCCCTGGCCCAGCTTCTTAAAAAACGTTCTTGTGTCTTGACTCTTCCTTTTCCCCTTATCCTCTTGTCTCTGCTGGTCACTGGGAAAGAACTCATGGTGCAGTTTGGGGCTGGTCCCCAACTCTCACCTGTACTCCATTTCCACTGAGTTTTACACTGAAAATGTCTTCAATGTTTTTTAACCTTCTCTCCCAGTCTTATTCTCCCTTAAAGAGATCTCTAGTCAATGACACTTTATTCCCAGGGTATAAATTGATATTCTAATTCCAAACACTTTTTTTCAACATGACTGAAACACAAGGTTCCAGAGGACCTCAGGATCACAATCCCATGACTATGACTAAATAATTAGGTATTAAACACAGCAGACTCTAGCTCAAAGGCTATTTTACTCATGAATGTAGACCCTTTACTATGATATCATCCATCTTTAAATGTGTTCAAATTTTCCCTACATATTTTGAGATTTTTGCTTTATTTTGTATAATCTCTTCTATAAAGCATATGGATAAAGGGAAAAAAATCATACAAATATTTCATGTCATTGAAAAGTTATGGTGACAAGGAACCACTTTGCATTATTTTATTAAGTAGAATATATACTTCTCTGTGTTTTAGACAGGGATGAGTCAAACATCTTGATTTTTGATTCAACTAATAACTGTCCATTGTATTCACTTCTGACAACACCTACTGCCTAAGATCAGCAGTTAAGTTTTGCTTACCAAATATTAAAAAAAAATGAAATTGTGTATTTATCAGGGTGTATGTTTATTTGCACCTAAATTTGCACGAAGTGATTTAGGAGAAACACCAGTAACTTATTTCCTGATGAGGCAAGCACTAAGGTTTGTCATGTAAATTTGGCCTGCTCTATTTGTGATTGAGGGCTTAAAAAATTTTTGCAAGATAAGGCAGTAATATCTTTTTACCACATTAAATACACCTATTAGTCATGTCCCAAGCAAATTGGGATTTATGACTCACACATAATTCTTCCAAATATGCCTGCTGTTCATAAAAGGCAGAGATATATGACTTAAAAATAACACCGAGTCAGAAATAATTTTGCACTTCACATTGCCACATTGACTTTCCTTGGGAATGGATTGCAAAATCTCCACATTTTATGAATAGGCTTTTGTCAATACTACAGATGCATGATTCTAACTTCTAAATCAAGCAAATTCCTGAGTCAAATAAAACAAATGATCTGCTCCAGCAGAGGCAAGGGGAGATGTGTATATAAGACCTATGCATTAAAGATTGATGTGGAACCAGGCACGCTTAAATACCCCACTGTGGATGTTGATAGTGCCTTAAAGAGAAGGTTAAGAATGTCACATATCACTTGAAATGATTAAGTTGTTCTATTCATCTGACAGCATATGATGAATTGTGAAGAAGCAGCATATAATCGTTGAGTGGTAGACAAAGAATAAATGGGAACATAAAATGTGCATTTTTCCCCCAAATAAATGCAAATACTGCTAAGAGTGTGGCAAAGCCCTATGCTTTGTGTACATTGATGGCACAAGGTAACATATGTACAAATAGTAAGTTTCATGAAGGAAGACAATAACAGTATTCCCTGTTTATCCTATCAAGTCTTTCAACTCAAATATTTTGGAATTTTATTAGGCATCAAAGATGTAAATGATAGATTGCCTCCATGATGCATCCTTGTCCTTGAAGGATGATCTAAGTCAGTCCTAAATATGTTTATAAATCAAAATCAAATGCATTTTCCCAAACTTCAGTGACAATAATTCTATCTTCTCCCTGTCATGTCTTTTTAATTTATGAAGAATCAGAGACACCATTTCTTCTCCCAATGAAACATAAGCATTATGTTAAAATTGAATATTAAAATGTGATTCTAAAATGCACAGATTTCAGTCTAAATGGGCACAATGGGCACAATGTAAAGGCACATCTCCTGTGTATGGGGCAAAGCTACAACAGGGACTCAACCTAACAAATGCAAACATTACAATCTAATTGTTTGATCCTCATGTTAATCTGAAATAAAAATACCAAATATAAGTGATTGGTTCAATACCCCATGTTAAGAATTGTCCAGTGTTAATTATCATGCTAAAAAGAAAAATTGAGTGCACTTACAATGTTGTTGAAAAGCATCAACAATTTATAACTGGAAGAATTGATACTACATCTTAAAATCATCTTGGAATGAAGGCTATCTTGTTATTCCAAGAGCCATAGAGAAAAATCACTATTAAAAGAAAAAGAAGAATGACATTAATTTTTTGAACAGTCCTCTCTCCCTGTTAAGTTGGATGGTTTCATTTATTACTAATTTTCTTGATACGTTTTTTGAGAAAATTTAAAAATCGTGTGACACAAACAATCTGGCAGATGAGGGGAAGTTTTGCCTCTGTGAGATACGTGTAGCCAAAATACTGAGTCAGTCTCATGTTACCAGTTGTACAATAGCCACTCTGCCAGTGTGAGTTGGAAATTAATTTGATTGTAATATTGGGTATTTCACATTAGATGTGTGTTTGAAAACTGATGCTTATTCTCCTACCTTTCTTGCTTAGCGATTTCTCGTTTTGCTTGAGCTGACTATGTGCTCAAGCCACATATGCTGAATATAATATGACATAATTTCTCTAAATCAATAACTACAGTCCATTACTTGTCATTCATTTTCTGAACTCCTTTGTGACTTTCTGTGAAGGGTGATCCAAAAACAGTCAATGCAATATCAGAAAAATTGTACTGTGTGGATCTTAGGGGAAAAAATACATTTCTAGTAAAAATGGACAGGTGGTAATTGATATTTCTTCCCCTTTTCTTTCTATTTTGAATCTGAACATGATTACTTGGAGCTTCGGGGTCCCTATTTTGACCATGGGGTCACAGGCATTGTATGAAAATACACTGTGGGTGAGTGGGCATCAAGAAAGTAGTTTTTGTATCCTGGTGACAACTGTTAGCAGCTACCCTGTTAACAGTAACCATGATCTCTCAATTTGTTTTAAAATAATCCTCTTCTTATTTAATATTAGATGGATTTTAAACTATTTTCTGTCATAAGCAATTTCTATCTCTTGTCTTTAATGAAAGACTAAAACAAAATGAGATTTATATAACCATAATTATCTGAGAATTATAAACAATGGTGAGAATTATAAACAAAGCATGGGTGTGACTTACTTTCATCTATAGAGAGTAATTAATATTTAGTTAGTAGATGCCTCTGTCAAGATAGTCAATCATGATATGCAAAATCATAATTCCTGTTTGAGAAACAAAAAAATAGTTGATAAGTTAGTGCATCAATAATAAACCTGCTTGGGACCTAAAAAAAGATAGGACTGTATATGCACAGTAAACAAATTTGTTATATAAATAAAGCTGTTAATTTTACATTCACTGTAACTTTTTGTTTTTACTGAGTGGATTTATTTCACTTAAATACAGAATGATCTGAATTTTATTTTCATAAATCATTCACTATTGAACAGAAACATACAGATAATTCATATGCAGTAGAACCTCCATAGCTGACCACCTCCTTAAGTTTACCTGATTTTCATAGAGAAGATGTGCACGATATGTTGTATCAGTTCGTAGGTCTTATGTTGACCAGCTGGGTGATCAATTTATATTCATCAAGGAATCAAGGAAGATTCTAGAATGCTATTCACATACATACCCACAAACACATATTGTTGTATTTGCTTGTTTTAGACACAAGGGTCTCCTTACATCACCCGGGATGGTCTTGAACTCAAGCAATCCTCTAACCTCAACTTTTCTAATAACTGGGATTGCAGGCATGAACCACCACAGCTGGCAACATTGTTTTAGTCCATTGTAGAGGTGTTGCCTCATTGCCTTTGCCCTGACTATTGTGATTCTGTGTCTATATTAGAAAACTCATGACTAGATTATTAATGAATTGGAGACAGGGGGTACACTCAAGTTTTATGCTGGAATATCATTTTTACATCCCAAGAAAACATCGATTTCTAAATCACTCTTAACTTCCAGGTGTAGTGTTCTTGTGTTTAAGAAATAAGCCCCAAGGACACAGAAATGAATTGAGAATACAAGGCAGTTAAGAACATATAACTAATATTAAACTTTAATCATATAACTTCTAGGAGGCTCAAGATATTGATGAGCCAAATATTAACCTCACCCTCTTGGCTTCCTATGAGAACACAGGGTAGAAAGGAAGAAACGCACAGAAGACTTCCTCCCAGGGAGTCTAGCGGGCAGAGGCACTGTCCACACTTAATTTATGTTTTAACTCTTAGCCCTCATTACATTTTCCAGTGCTTATTCATAGAGCATTTCCTAGCAATAAAGAGAAACCGTTCTGGGAGACAAAAATACCCACATGCTATTTTTTGAACTTATTATCACTAACAGGCAATCTTGATAATGTTTCCTGGCTGAATTTTCACCCATACCTTCTGCTATGAAAAATAGCATCTGTTAACTCGGCTTGTGTCTGGCTGAGCAGTTTTCTTTTTGACCATACTGAGTGCTGGGATACAGAAACACCGTGGCACTGGGTTTATTTTGCCCTAAGATGAGCGAGAGGAGAGAAGCCACTGCTCGTATTTCTTGTTTCCAAGGTTTAATAATAAACCAGAAGCTGTTTAAGGTCCTCTTCTGTGCAAGAGCAAAGGAGGAGAAAAGAAGAAAAAAATATTGAGCCATAATGTTGTGTTGTATTATCTCATTTATAAAGACAAATCTACTACCATGTTTCTCTATTTTGCAAGTTTTTTTTTTTTTTTTTTTTTTTTTTTTTTGTGGGAGAGTGAATATAATTCATTTTTTTTCCTTGAGGGAAACTCTTCTGAGTTAATATAATATGTCATATAAGAGGTTCAGTTCAGAAATTACAACTTCTGAATATACTTCTTCTCTCCTTGAAACAATGTAAGGTTAAACAAATAGTTAAATAAACATCAGATCAAAAAATGCTGGTAAATAGCCAGCAATAAATGTAACACGTACTAGTAAATAAATTCTACACAATATTTGTAGTGTAAGAAAATACAAGAATCGTGCATCAGTAAATACTGATAAATCAGAAAGTATTTCTGATGAAAATACCATAGGATTTTATATCATGCATTTGCACAATAAAAATATCATTAAAAAGTTGGTACAAATTAAGGTAACAAATACAATCAATTTAAATGAATTCCTACAGAGGTATTGTAATTGCTATATAGTTTCATCAAAGGGTAATCACCACCACTTCCAGGCTTGAAAATACATTAAGAGGACTCTTAGAACTCAGCATACAGTTGTACCCATGACTGTGACTTACTATAATGAAATTCTTCCAAATAAAACAAGCAAATAGAAAAAGTACATAGGGTGAAGTCCAGAAGACAAGAGTCACAAATTTTCAAACGTCTTCTCCCAGGGGAGTCATACAGGACAAATTTGATTTTCCCAGAAAGATGTAGTGATAACAGGTGTAAAATGTGTTCCAAGGAGACTCATTTAGTTTCAGTGCAGAGTTTTTCTGAGTGCTAATCACAGAGCTGCTTTCTGTCTTCCATGTACCATCATTCCTGACTGCCCAGGGGGAAAGCCAGGGGTCAGCATAATTCATAGTATTTGCACAAACAGCTTAGTCACAGAGAGTTACTCTTATCTTAGCTGGGAATAACAGGACTTTCAGAAACTCAGGTACCCAAAGCCAGTCAAAGGCAACCTTGAAGCAATCCCAAAAAAAGGGGAGGAGCCAATACTGCTGCTTATGTTAACTCAAATAAATATTTGCACCATAATCAAATAAATATTTCAGAAAAGCTTTTTCAGAATGTAATATTCCTGAATAAATTGCAATGTCACACAAATGGAGATAATATTTTCTGAATATTAGGAAACTGGGCTTCAAACATTGATTGACTTCAGCATTACCACATACTCTATGACTATATTTCCATTAAAAATAAAATGTGTACAAAAATACATCATGAAAATTTTATTTTTCACCATCAATACCAAAAGGTCATCATCTTCAAAACCACACAAGTAACTATCCACAAAAACTAGAACTCAGAATGGCTCACCTGCTAAGGTTCTGACAATTCTATTATTTGCTTTCACTTTGAAAACTGAATTATTGAAAGACTCATCACTGGTTACTCTACTTGACATTCTCGTATCTTTGTGTTTGAACAGTGCATTTCAATAGGAGTCAATTAAAATGATAAATATTTATTATTTGACAAACCAGATTTACCTTTCTCCTATTTTTAAAACACTTTTATTGACATATAATTTACATTTATTAATTTGATCCATTTACTGTGCATAATTCAGTGTTTTTGTCTGTAAAGAATGTGCAGCCAGCTATCACAGTAATCTATTTCAGAATGTTTTAATCACCCAAAGATCCTTATACCAATTAGCAGTCTTTGCTCATTTCCCCCGGTGTTTCCAAGGCCTGAGCAACTGGCAATTCCTGATCTGCTTCTCTGTTCATGGATTTGCCTATTCCAGGCATTTTATATAAATTTAATCCGGCAACATGCCGTCTTCTGTAACTATATATTTTTTTCACTTAGAATACTGTTTTTAAGTTCTGCCATGTTGTACATACATGGCATATACACATGCAAGTACATGTAGTAGGCGCCACTATCTTACACCTATGTATTTCTGAATACAAGTAGATGCTGCTTGTTATTTTCCCATGCATCAGTTGATAGAAATTTGCATTGTTTCCAATTTGGGATTAGTATGAATATGCTGCTATGAATATATGTGTTCACATTTTTGTATTGACGTATATTTTCCTCTCCTTTGAATATATACCTGGGAGTGGAATTGCTGGCAAATGGGAATCTTAATTTGAACATTTTGAGGAACTGCCAAAATGTGCTAATACAGAGGGCGCACTATTTCACATTCTCACCCCCACTATGAAGGCTGCAATTGCTTCACATTGCTGCCCTTTGGATTATTGCTTTGTGGACCTAAAGGAGTATCTCCCCGTGGTTTAGTTTGCATTTTCCTGGTGGCTAAAGATGTTCAACAACTTTTCATGTGCTTATTGGCCATTCGTACATATACTTTAGAAAAAAATGTTTTCTCATTCTACAAATATTTAAAAAGCTCGTAACATCAAAGTATTAATAAATAATCAGTGATGTTAAAATCCTATATGTAAAGTGAAATTGTTATAAATGTGAGTGCTCACAAGCTCAATTTAAAGAAGCAGAATGATAGAGAGGCTAAAAATTAGTCAATACAGAATTAGTGGCAAAGAACGATTTCTAGATCACAGGAAATTGATCCTCTAATAAAGGGATTAGATTAAATTTAGAACCCTTATTAGTGTCCAAGGGGATAGAGAAAGTGCAGACAGCAAGTCCTTGTTCTCCTGAATGGCACTGGGGCCAGATGGCACTTGGTATTGAGCTCTTTCATAAGACTGATATGTACAGTTTCTTAACTAATCAAAAAAAAGTAATCCTCTTGATTAGAAAATACCCAGTTTTGAAAAGTTGAATGGTAATTTTCATACAAAATCATCTCAATTTTCATACAAAAATGTGCTTTCTTTGAGCATTATCATTATGTGCTTGATGCAGACTCTCCTTTCTGTGGGTCACTAGAAGCTCTCTTGTGCTTTGAGCACATTTTCTTCTTCTAAGATGTTCACCGTAAACCTATAGCAAGTGGTATGTATTCCTGACATTTGTACGTTGTGTCAAGCATGGACAAACTAGAGTATATTCAGACTAGGAATTATTGCAAAATTAAAGAAAAAAAGAAAGAAAGATATATGAAATATCTAACGTGAATTACAAACAGCAAAATAAGCAGATGATAGCTTTTATTACGAAAGGGAAAAGAATTTGGAAGAAAGAATTGCTTCCTAAGGCAGAACTGGAAGGTGGAAATGAAGATGAAGCAGTTTTCAACTCAATTAAAGAGGTTCTTTCCAATGTTAGAGTTGTATGTTAATTTAATGGTCTGCCTCATAAAGTGAAGAGTTCCTAGTGTGGGAGGTTCTCAAACATTGGCAAGATGACAATTTCTTAGGGATGCTTAGAAGACACTCATAGGGGATTGGAGTTTAAGTTAATGGTTTCCAGATTAATTTCTATTTATTCTGAGTATTTACAGTGACTCAAAGAAGGCTAACATGTTACATGAAAATGGCCACAGGGAACTAATTACTCTCAAACTTTATTGAACACTATATGTTAAAAGATAGAAGGTATAGATGGTAGGACAAAAAGGGTTGTATTCATTTTTTGTGTAACAGGCTACATATGAAGGAATATTTATAACTAAGCTGAAGCTTCAGAATAGTAATTTGTATTTATATATTTTAATATTCACAGGTTCAAATTTATTTATAGAAGATTTATAATTGTCTAAAGAAATGTATAGAAAGTAAAGGTAAAACTCAATGCAGACATTTTCTAAAACTTCTTAAATTCAGATTAATTGGTCCCAGGATTAATATATTTTATTTATCTCCTTTACCTGGGGATTCTTTTTTTTTTTTTTGTAGAGACATAGTCTCACTTTATTGCCCTCGGTGGAGTGCCGTGGCGTCATACAGCTCACAGCAACCTCCAACTCCTGGGCTTAGGCAATTCTCTTGCCTCAGCCTCCCAAGTAGCTGGTACTACAGGAGCCACAATGCCCGGCTATTTTTCTGTTTTGCAGTTCAGCCAAGGCTGGGTTTGAACCTGCCACCTTCAGTATATGGGGCTGGTGCCCGACTCGATGAGCCATAGGCGCTGCCCTGCCTGGGGATTCTTAAATGCAAGGGCATATTTTTAAACTTCTTTTTGTGTTTTTAGCACCTAGTGAAATGTCAGGTTTTTAATTAGTGGTCAATAAATGTCATTTTAATTGAACTAAACTGTTATACGATCTATGTTGTCTCTTTTGCCAATATAATTTCTTCTCACCTTTCATCCATATTATTAACAAAAATAATAAAAGAGAATAATACACAAAAGCACTGCACACTTGAACAGCAAAAATACTGTGTGACATAAAACTTGTAAAATTTAGCCTGACCTATGCCAGCACCATTATTAATTCTTCAGGTACCGAAAATAGCTGTAGGGTATAGAAATTAATTTACTCTGAAAAATAATGGTAGGTTTTAAAAAAATCAGGAAAGGAGTTATTTTAGCACAAAACAAGCAAATGATAGTTCCTGAGAATTAAAAAAAAAACTGTAAGTGGAATTGCATTTATGACTTATTCTCTATTGATTTATATTTGGCTGGATTATGCTTCTTATAATTTGTGTGCGGAGGGAGAGGGGAGGGAGTGCACTACAATCCACTAGCTTGGAACATAGTAATATTTCTTTATCTCTTTCACAAACTGTCAAATAATTTAGCTGTCCTTCCTACAGAGCTGCTGCGGAATGAAAGACATTTCCCCCATTTTCAGTTACTGTCACGATAGCATTTTAAGCTTGGACGTTTCTGAGTCCTCACAACCATTAGGAGTACTTATTTGGTTAGAACATCAAGGTGCTTTTTCAGCAAAACAAAACATTTGCATAATTGCGATACTTCCCTCTTTTTTTTCATTGTTTCAATTTCTGAAGGCAAGTACAAAAATAAAAACAACTTATGATGGAAGTAAAAAGTTATAGTAAGAGAGAAAAATAAATCTGTCATGAAATGTAACTTAAAGTAAATATTTGATCATGACTCAAAATTATAAATGAACTCCTGATGAGAGGATAGAATGTTACTCATAATCATTTCGAAAATACATATAAACCTTCTATTCAAGAACTTAAGATAAAGCTACATTGAGTAAGCTAATTTTGTTTTTAAAAACATCTGTTTCTTCTGCAAAAGTGGAATAAAATCGTTGGCCTCTCTCCAGTTACCCTTAAAGAATGATCTCCTTTGAAGGTAAGTGAATCTCTAGCAGCCCTGCAGCTCTGTGAGTGGCCGGAGCGCCAGTATGTGTTTATGTACAGGACCTTAAGAGAATCTAAGTAGGTGGATTTGTCATTGCTGAGTATATTGTATGTGTATTGATAGTTTGATTAGGCTACCGCAACAAGAGTCCACATATTGGAGTGCTTAAACAGCACAAATTTATTTATCACCATTCCGGAGGTTACAAGTCCAAGAATAAAGTGTAGGAAGATTGGTTCTCCTGAGATTTGTCTCCTGGGCTTCCAGCTGGCTGCCTTCTTACTGTGGTCTCACTGTGACTTCCCCTTTGTTCACGAGCACCCTTGAAGTCTTTTTTGTGTGTCCAAATATGCTCTTTATAAGAGAGGAATGTTTCTCTCTTATAACCCTTAGATTGGATTACAGCTCACCTAAAAAGCAGCGTTTTAACCTAATCACCTCTTTAAAGGCCCTATTTCCAAATATAGGTAACTTTGGATGTAGTGGAGGTTAGGGCTTCATCATATAAATTTGAGTTGGGTCATAATTTAGTCCATAAGATTGAACTACCATATTTTTGTTTTTTGTTTTGTTTTGTTTTGTTTTGTTTTTGAGACAGAGCCTCAAGCTGTCACCTTGGATAGAGTGCTATGGCATCACAGCTCACAGCAACCTTCAATTCCTGGGCTCAAGTGAGTCTCTTGCCTCCACCTCCCAATTAGCTGGAACTACAGGCGCCCGCCACAACGCCTGCCATTTTTTGGTTGCACCCATCATTGTTGTTTGGCGGACCCGGGCTGGATTCGAACCTGCCAACTCAGGTGTACGTGGCTGGCGCCTTAGCCTGTTGAACCACAGGTGCCAAGCCTGAATTACCATATTTTTGAAGGAAAAATCTGATCAGACATTATGTTTCACTTCCTTATGTAAGCATAAAATCATACGTTTTTAGCCATGAGCCAGAGACAATCTCCAGGATTATGAAAACCAAAGAGAGCTAGAATAACATTTGGGAGAATGCTCAATAAGGGTCAGTTAGGAATCCAGAAAAAGGCTCTCCTAATCGTCTTCTATGCCATGAGTCAGGCAAAATGTATTAAAAAGAATAGGACTTTTGTGTCACATGACATTTTTAGATCTTTTATGCTATCTATTTCACTTAATTTTCGTATATTTTCTATTGTTAAAACTTTTTTCTAAGTAATAGTATAATTAGATATCAAGCAAAAGAGAATGCCCAATATTTCTAACATCCCCATCTTAAAGATTGACAATGCCTATAAAGCTCTAAGAAACTGAAGCCAATTACTTAGAACGTGTAGAAATGGTGTACTTCCAGAGCACAGTTCAGCCAAGCTTCCTGTGCATACATGAGGCACTATAGTCAGATGAGAATGTCACCAACGTGTGTTCTATAAAGGTAAAGTCAAGAAAGTGGGAAGGGAAATAAAAAATGTTTTACATTTGAGAATCTAATATACTCGATTCCAACTGTTACCTGCTTTATTCTCCTCTGGATACCACAGGAGTTCACCAGAATGGGGAACAGGCCATTCATCTCATTTTGGGCCCACACTAGGAATAGATGAATAGAATGTCAAAAGCAATGAGAAGGGAAATTGCACATGTCTCTTATGAATATCTATAAAAATGCCCAATGTATTATGGCACATTCTAAGTGAAATATAATGAGTAGGAACAGACAATGCAGTGCAATCTCAGGACCATTTGGGGAGGTGGAACGGATTTCTCAGCTGCAAGCAAGTGTTCACTTGACCCTATATCCCTCAACCCACAGTTCTATTTCTTCCCTAGTATTTTAGAAATTCATAGTCTCAAACAAGTGAAATACACTATCTCTTTCAAAAACAAAAACCAAAAGACACACAAACCCTCATTTTGCCATTTTCTAGTACTTAAAAGCCTACTAAGCTTTTGCAAATTTTTAAAAATGTATTTATTTATTGACTCACCCATTCGCTTCACATTATTGTCTCTTTCTGTCAATTCTGGAATGTTCTCTTTACTCTTTGTTAACTTTGCACTGAGTACTTAATTTTATCAATTATAACTTAATTTCTGTGTTTTCTATGATTTTTTTTCTTAGTACCTATTTTATTATGAAAGCAATATAGAATCTTTCAAAATGATCATTCATTTTCTACTTATTTGGGGGTCGATTTTTTCATCTCTATATTATTGGTTCTATTTGTGTACTTTGATTAACATTTTGCTTTGGATTATATGTGTATGAAAATATACATATTTATATTGATGATGATAGACTGTTAAGTGATATCTCAGGGTGGTTTTTATTTGCATTTCCCTGGTGATCAGGGACGATCATCAAATGTTTCTTAGCCATTTGCCTAAGACAGACAGACATCAGAGAAGGTTCTGTTCATATCTCTTGCCCAGTGGTACATGGCATTGTTTGATTTTTTTTTTTTTTTGTAAATTAATTTGAGCTGTCTGTAGGTTCTAGTTATCAATCCTGTTTTCCAATTCATACCCTGAAAATATCTTCTCCCACATAAGCGAAAAACTCAAATTAATTCACGGTCAGGGGTGGGGGAGCAGAAGAAGGGAAAGGGAAGGAGAGAGGAGGATGTGGAGTCACGGTATATAGCACACTTCTTAGGAGTGGGACGCAATTATAAGAGGGACTTCACCTAACAAATGTAAACTGTATAACCTAATTATTTGACCTTCAATGTACCTGAACCAATAACAAAAAAAAAAAAAAAAAAGAAAGAAAGGAAGATGGTTAATGCAGATTTTCTCTAACTTTACCAATGCTTAATTTCTGACCAGAATGTTCCAAAGAGATTTCACAGTGGACATCTGATTGTATGATAAGTATGAATAATGTAAGCGAGGTGGCTGACCATTATTTTCCTTACAAAAATAGTAATAATTCTACTAAGACGATGAGAGATGTAATTCTCTGTTTTGCAGGGGCAGAGAATTGGACAAAGCAGACATGTTTTTTGGATTATAGCAGACACTTTACTGCACAAAAAAGGGTGGGGAAATTGGGCAGAGTTGGCCAATCTATTTAAATATTATAGTGTTAATCCTTTAATCTGTGATTCTGGTTAGTACACTCTCGTCACACTGTTTTTGCTGTGTGACTGACTAGGTCATTGTGAAAAATAGTAGGATTGATGGAGTATATGACATGAAAAAAGGTTTCAGTAAAAAAAAAAAAAATGAATAGCTCACATATCCACTGCAAGCTCTTTAAGCTCTGAGCTGCTTAGATATCCACTGTTCTTCTATAAGCTCTGAGCTGTTGACTCTGTCCTTATGATCACATCTGCCATTCATCATTCCGTAATCCATCTAAATCTTTGTCTGCTGATAGCCAACATGGTTCCTCTAGCCAGTGCCTTCTGTAAGTTTTTCTTTATATTTCAAAGGCTATGAAAATGTAGGTAGGGAAATGCAAGTGTTCACTCCGCCATGTTTTTTGTAGAATAATACTCATTACATAACCCTTAGTCACCTAGACTCCATCCACATCCTCACTTTACACTTTATAGTCCATCTGTTGGTCTCATTCTTTATGACTGCTCACCAAAGTAAGAAATAAAAAACAATTCTTCCTTTTCAAAATATTTGCTTCTACAATCTACATCACTCTGAACTGTACTCATACAGGATAATCTGATGAACTTTTGAGTTCTCCTTCATTTACTAGCAAATGTATTGCTTTCCAGGTTGGCCTTAATCAATGAATATCCTCTTCAGTTAAAGGAGGAAATCTACTTATAGTGAGTCGAGCATCTTTATCCCTTTGCTGAAACCTCCAAAAAAGGTCTGTTCTCATTGTTCTGCTACTTCTCTAACGTGGACAACCCACATATGGTAGAACGTAGGGAAGTTTAGTGGAAGGGACACATACTGGGGATGACCTCTGAACTCACCTCCAAAACACACACACAGTCGGAAAATTTAGCGCCTGACTGCACAAAAAACTCCTGATGGTTAACTTCAAAGAAAATTGAAATACCTTCTGTAGAAGCCAAGAACAACTAATGTGAGATTACCTGAAAGGAACTTTTAGATATCATGGCATGATGATTATTGAACTCTCTTCCTAAAGGAATGCCTGAGAGTTGACAAAATATGATAATTTGTGTAGAACTCATAATTAACTCTCTTCTCAACTCCTTCTTAAAAATACTCACAAGAATCACTTATTTGAGAAATTCCAAAATATAAATCAAATAATCCAAGACAACCAAATGATAAAATAATCTGTAGATGAGGATCTAATAAAAAACAAACAAGAACAAACAAAAATATATAAAATTATTAGTAACATCTTTAGAGAGAAATTTCAAAGTTCACGTCTATAAGTCAGAATATGATGTCATGAATAAGCAGCAATCATATGTTAAAAATTTTTCTGAATCGGGTTGTACCTGTGGCTCAAGGGGTAGGGCACCAGCCCCATATACTGGAGGTGGGAGGGTGGCGGGTTCAAACTTTGCCCTGGCCAAAAACTGCAACAACAACAACAACAACAAAATTCTGAATGAAAAAAATACAAGCAATTAGAAAGGATGGAATATCTCCCCAAATTTCTTAAGTTTCAGACCCTGAGCAAAAAAGGCAAAAGAGAATAGTTTGTGTGTGTTCATGTGTATTTTAAAGCAGAAAAACGGCATGAATGAATAATGTAAGAGATAGGATCTATATGTAATAGAGTTCCAAAGAGATAAATGTGAAAACAACAGCAGAGAATATTACATGTTAGTAGGAGAAATATTTTCTGAGCTGAAGAAAAGTTCGAGACTTTGAATAAAAATGACATGCTAGGGGATGAAATAAAGAACACTGCAAGGCAAGTCACGAGTAAAATTTCATAAAATAAGATAAATTAAGAATCCTAAAATAGTCTAGAAAGTCAACAGTTTGACTACACATCAACATGAAACAGACCAAAAACACAATCGTTAAAATGCTTGATAGGGAAAAAAAGAGGAAGAAATATCTTCAAAAATAAGAAAGAATATAATTTGTATAATATTTAGTCAAAAGACCAGTCAACTTTGGGGAAGAAAAATGTACTTTAGCCCTGTAGAAATGTGGAAAATTTATTTTCACTCAAATTTCCTGGAAAAATACTAAGGGATACATTAGAAAAATCAGAAAGTAAACCAGGAAGATGACATATTGTCCATAAACAGTGTAAACAACCAAGTAAACCAGTCAAAGAAAGCCTCCAAATAATAACTCTACTGGGACCTTGAACAAGAAGACGTATATTTCAGTCAGAAAGTTGCTAAGAATAAAGGAAGTATTAAAATAGTGTTACTGAAAGTTTGTCTCATTTAAAGATATGGAATAATATGCACAGAACAATGGAACAATAATTTGGTTATTGAAAAATTCCAAGACACAAAAGATATAATCCAAATAAAAAAAATTGGCTCAAATTAGGACACAAAATACACAAAGAAATACAATAACATTGATATTAGTCGATGCACAGAACCAACAAGAAGCGAGAAGACATTAGAACTGGAACAAATTAGGTATGTATTTTCTCCCAAGTTTGAGATAAAAATAAGAAAACAACTGCATATGATTGTATAAGCTGTGTTTTCAATATGGCTACTTAAATTTATATAATTAAAAACTTAAATACAATTTTAATTTTAGCTCCTAGTCTTACTAACCACATTTTGAAGTACTCCATAGCTATGTTACTTGGGGCTACTATCCAGAACAGTTAAAATACAGAATATTGTCATAATCACAAAAATGCCTATTGAATAGTACTGATGCAGAGTTTTATACAAATTAAATGCAATTTATTATATCTAAATTGATATTTTATTTAATAGGTATATGTATTAGTCAGGTTGGGTTTATATAACAAAATTCCATTGACTGGATATCTTAAACCACAGTTTATTCCTCACACTTTCAAAGGTTAGGAAGTCCAGTGTCAAGGTGCTCACAGATGCAGGGTCTGCTGAGGGGCCTCTGTTTGGTTTGCAGACAAATTAGGAAGATCTCATTCAAACTTTCCAAAGATCCCACCTTTAAATACAATTACCTTAGAGACTGGATGCTTCAGTATATGAATTTTGTAAGGGCACAACATTCAGTTGATAGCTGTAGATCTAAAGCTATGAAGTATAAGGAAATATATGGAGATGATATTCAAATATTCAATTTACTAAATTATAATCTATGATGTGGTATCATACAGATATTTCTTTAGTTACACATTAATGTCCTTCGGTTCAACTGAGCTTTTCTATCCCTGAGTTTCATTAAGCTACAGCAAAATCCATAATCTTCCTTTTCTAAAATGTTCTAAATTCTGACTTTTTTTTTTACAAAACCAAAAACAAACAAACAAAAAAACAGTGACGGCATTAATCTTGAATTTGAGGTCTGCCTTATGAATAAAAACTTCTATAGGATTCACCATATTCAGATTAATCCATTCTGATGATCTACCTTCAGGAATAGTCTTCTTTCTCCATTACTTCCCTTAGCAAACAACATGCCACTTCCACTCTTCAGTTAATCACTAATAGTACTTTCATTACTAATCAAAAGCATGCAGAGAGGTTAAATTCTGACTTTTAAAATGCTTATCTTATGGCCATCTTACTTCTCCTTCTGAAGTTTTAAAGGGAGTCTTTTTCACAAGGACCTTCACTCCCTTTTCTAGGTTACTTTGTCCATTCCTCTCATTCATGCCTTCCATCCTCTCTAGGCTCCTAACCAGGAGGTGGCTGGGATCCTGAAAGTCTGGGATGAAGAATCTTCAGCATGACCTATTACAAACCAATTTGAGACAACTCATGTCTTTCACCAAGATTAAAGCAGTTATCCTGAGTCCCTAAGTTACTATTAAGTAAGCTCTGTTTTCAATCTCTCCAACATTTGTCAGCTTTGCACCTTCCTCCAGAAAACTTTTCTGTAAAAATGAACTGGTTAAGATTATTTTCAAGATAAAAATGTTTGCACATTCATCACTGCTTTGTTAAAGTCTACAAAAAGCCTTTTTCAATCCATTCCTAATCAAGCTTGTCATGATCTTTGTTTTAGATTATGTTACTTCAACCTGATGCTTAATTTGTCCTCTATTTCATATTGTTTTTCTCTCGACAATAGATTCCAACATTTTCCTCCAAAACCTTACCCAAAATATAAAATTAATTTATCCTTCCCCAGTAAAAACATATAAATATAGCTCATTAGGATATAGGACATATTATAACAACAATTTTCACTTGTTTCCCAAACTAGAATGTGCATTTTTGATACCAACTTTGTTTACCTACAGCATTTAGCAAAGTGCCTGAAAATACTACATGGTTGTAGGAAATATTTATTGATAGAGAAAATACATTCTTATAACAGCAAGAAAGCAAAATTTTATAATTTTATCTACTATGTTTGTTGGTTATTCTATGTTTGTTGTGTAAAAATTGTGGCACATGTTGGGAATATCTCCCCATTAGACTTACAGCACATTGAGTAAAAGAACTAAATCTTTATATATATTAAGCTTAATTGTAATTGGCATAATGGAAAATAAATATGATGGCTATAAAACAAAATATAGTTAAAAAATATGGGAAAATGGAAATACGATAAATGTAGAAACTTTCAGACTCCAATACCCATAAATTATTTTCCAGGAAATTTTATTTTTCCATTCATTTTTTATTACCCACAAAAATGTAAGAAAAATTTTCATTAATTTTTAGAAGATAATGCTTAGGCTGATCATGTTATATGATGGCAATGGATTGCTACTGAACTCTACCATTGCTAAAATACTTGCATACTTAAGCTCTGAAATTTAAAGGAATGAAACTAATAATCAGTGGATGACTATCACACAATTCACATACAAAGAAAATGAATTAAAATACACTGACCTCTTAGTATGGGCAATTCACTCTTCCTATCCTTGTGGAACATGAGGAAATAGCCTTTTGTTTCCTGTGCTCTAATTCCAGCCCACCTTAAGATTTTCTCTTCACTACATTTGCTGAAGCTATTTAGGCCTTCTCTAATAAGGAAGATCAAACAAATGTTTTTCTCTGCCCAGTTATTCCATCTTGATGCAGGTCTAGCATAAAAATCAAACATTAGAAGATAAGTTAGTGTAAGCATCTGCCTGTCTGACTGTCACAGGCATATTTTTTCTCTTTCCATACATCTAACTGTTTAAATTTAACTCAATTAAATGTAAAAGGGATAAATAGTACCTTGTTTGATAAATTCAGCTGCTGCCTTAATTAAAAATCCTGTGACTTCTTATGCAATTTGCTTACAGGACTGTCTTGGAGGAAAAGTTGAGTCTTGATTTAATCATATGAGTAACTTTAGGAGTTAATCTGGATAAGGGAATAATGATAGAGAAAAATGGATAAAATAATAAATTTATTAAATAAATAGAGCTAACTTAATGATTCATGTTGTACAACTATAGGAAGCAGGAAAGAAATAGGAATATGCAAATTTAGAATTTATCTAGAAATAGAAACAGCAATAGATATCCCCTTTCTTCCTTCCTCCATCTCAATTTAGCAATCCTGACACAAGAAGAAGAAAAACTAAAAACATAGAGCTTTTGCAGTTGAATGTTCTATTCATTCTGATTTCTGGTTTTTTTTCTTTCTTATGATGTTCAAGGGTATATCTGTTTATTATTTTTGTTTGTTTTTCATGCTGTTCCCACCATTTTTCATCTTTTATCTTGAGGATGTGTTGAGAAATAAAGAAAAAAAATTAAATCTTTAAAGTCACTTTTTTGCTTACAGAGCAAGAGAAGAGTCCAAATGTCAGGAAATTATTGGGGAATTTCTCCATACTGGCTCCAACTCAAAATACAAAATCGGAATTTCATGATTCTTTCTGTGTTAACCATCCCAATTCAGAGTTTTAATAAATCAGCTGAATTATAGTAGATTTTAAAATATATACTATTTTATTATTAAAATATAATTCTGATCTGATGTTAATATTTCTAGTGATTTGTAGTTTTATATTTTAGAGAAATCAGCTTTACATAAATATAACATCTAATATAAGGAAGAGTAAGAAATTCAGCATTTAATAATGGTACAGTCTCAGGGCATATGTGAAAAAAGTTTATTCAATTTACATAAGACACACTTAACCTATAAATGTTTCATAAGCCCATATACTGGAGATCTGAATTACAGTGCAGAAATTAGATTGTACTGCTATGTAAAGTCTGTCTTGTCTGTTAGCTCAGTGCAACTTGTGGTTTATTTCAGGATATCAAACAAACTCACATCAGGTAGTCTTCCTAGAGGAAATAATGAGGATCACACGTATTTCTACAGTTACAGGAAATACTGGAAGCCAGAAACTATACAGAGACCTACTAAGACAGACTTCCCAGTTAAAGTGATCAATTACATGGTCTTAAGACTAGAAGTTAGTGTCATCTTGATTTCACTGTTGCTTTTGTAATCCTTCTTTACCCTTAGAAGACATTAAATCAAAATAAAACAAGAAACATAATGTATTACTGTAACTAGGGACATTGCCCTATGTTTTTAGAGAACAGGTTGAAGCCTGCTCTGCTCTTTTTAAGCACTGTAACCCATTTCTTTTTTCCTCCATTGTTTAAATTATGATAAATATAACACAGAATTTACTGTCTTAACCATTTTTAAATGTACAACTCAGGGGTACAGGAATTAAATTGAAGCCTTTCTAACATCCTATACAAGTATAAACAATGAGCTCAAAATGGATCAAATGCCTAAATGTAAGACCTAAAACTTTAAAACACTTAGAAGTAAACATAGAGCAAAAGCTTCATAATATTGGGGTTTTTGGTGATGTCTTGAATGTGACACCAAAGGGAATGGAAAGAAAAATATGAATAAACTGGACTACATAAAAATTTTAAAATAAAATGAATTATCTTTAATTGCTCTTTCTCTAACACTTTACACAGGCTTTTCAATCTCCTGAAAATTATGTTGACTGCCTTCAAAATCATCATGATCTCTGTACTCTATTTCCACTCTCACCACACTTGTTGCAGTGACCATCATACCTTCTAGGTCAGTCTAAGAGCTTCTGGACGAGCCTCCCCCTTTTCATTCTTGGCTCCCCCAGTCCATTCTTCATGCGAGGATCAATTTCAATCTTGTTCAGTATGCTCAAGCCACACTGCTTCTCTGCTGTGCCTTGGGCTTCTGGTGTTCTCAAGACCCCTTCTTTATCATAAGTGAAGTTTCCACTTAGGAATTACTGGCTGAGGAAGGCCTTAATTTATCACTCCAAAGTTTCCAGCTGTTTCTATTTATACTATCATTCTCTATTTTACTATATATCTACTATTTATCTTCATCATGCTATTAAAATTAGCTGAAATACTTTTTCTATACTGGTTATTTGCTCCCCCCAAATATAAACCTAGTATTTAAACCTTGACAGAAAAAAAATATTGGTGTTATTTCATTACTCTATCTCTAGTATCATAGAATCACAACATTATTTGTAGAATTTAGAAATATATATATATGGATATATACATATATCTTGGAGGTAACCTTGTCCGTAGCATAATTTCTGGCAAACCTGGGGGCTGGGCTTCAAAGAAATAAATAGTTTTCATGGGTTTTGGCCAAATTGCCTAGCTCATAAAAAGTATTAAATAAATATTTGTTGAAGAATTGAATGATATGTGCTAAAGAAAATAAAGATCCCAGATAACATCTTCCACAGTAACTATATAGGGTGGTAAAATCCAAGACATTCCAAAGTGTTCTGAGAGAGCAAATATTGGGTATCACCACCTGGCTTTAAAAGTGTCAAAGTTATCCTCTAATAGAAGTCATTAGGTAAGCAACAAGAACTATGGATTTGGGCAAAACCAGGGATAACCAGGAGGAAGCCAGGAATACTTCAAGGACAGAGCAAGGGCCTATAATTCTATATAATTTTAGAATTATTTGTCACTCTATGAAGAAACACAAGCTTTTCCCTAATTGTGCACTTTAGATAGATAGGGATGAGCACTTGCCATAATGAAAAGAAACACAATTCTGTATCTGCCAGAAAATAGCTATGTGAATTTATGGGTCAAAATTTCTTAATGGAATACTGGAATGATGATGTTATCATGGTAGTGATGGTGTTGATGGTCTCATTGAGGTGTTATGCAAAATAAATATTTTATCTTTTAGTTTTAGTTTTTTTTTATTAAATCACAGCTGTGTACATTAATGCAATCATGGGGTATAATGTGCTGGTTATACATATATATATTTGAAATGTTTTCATCAAAATGGTTAACAATGGTTTACTGCATTTTCTTAGCTATTGTGTTAAGACATTTATATTCTACACTTAATAAATTTAACATATGCCCTTGTAAAATGCACCGTAGGCATGGTCCCACCAATTACCCTACCTCCACCCATTCTCCCCCCCTTCCCTTTCTTCTTTTCTTTTTTTTTTTTCCACTTTTTGCCTTCACAGAGATAAGAAGGCTTAAAATTTAATAACAATAACAATGTTTAAGATAAGGACTAGAAACAAAAAACCTCGTACAGAACGAATGAAGATAAATACATTCAGAAATCAGACAATTGCTGCATCTAAATATTAAGCAATAATAATAATAATGCAAAGAAAGTAACATTTATATTGTCAGATAAGAGTATGTCTATTATAGAATGCTTTGACTCTGAGGTTCAGTAGGGAGTCATCAGTTAACTTCTTATTTTTTTTTTTTTCTTTCCCTTTCTTCTTGGGCTATAGTTGGGTTATAACTCTTCATATGTGAAAGCTATAAATAGGTTTCATAGTAGGACTGAGTACATTGGATACTTCTTCTTCCATTCTTGAGATACTTTGCTAAGAATATTTTATCTTTTTATAAAATGCCAAAAAGCTTCTCCTGTCTTTCTACGTAAATGTTTTATCTTTTACAAAATGATAGCAAAATTCGATCTATTGTTT